>WIGO01000041.1:0-238990 GCA_014235945.1 Colletotrichum plurivorum
GCATGGTCGAGGCAAAGAACTACGTGACCAGCCTCATGGCCCAGCGCAGGGCCCAGCAGGTCATGATGCAGCAGCAGCAGCAGCAGCAACAGCACCAGCAACAGCAACAGCAGATGCAGCAGCAGCAGATGCAGGGCATGGGCGGGATGATGGGTCCGCATGGTATGTAGGCCACATCAGAGTACTCTCGCCCGCTTCTCGGCACGCCATGGACGCCAAGGTGGGATCTCACAGGCCGCTGGCTTGTTGGTACACATCAACGGGTGATATAGTGGGACGCGGCAGGCATGAGGTGGCGGGCAGGCACGTTGTGAAGGAGTGTCTTTCATTCTGGCGTCAAGGAAACTAGGGGGTGGAACCGGCTGGCTTTCTGATCTCGCATGATCATATATACCCCTACGAAGGCGCATCTACCTTAGCCTTCAAAGGTGCGGTTTGGGACGGACGGTCGGTTATTGCTTTAGGGCTTGGCTTCACGGACAACGGGAAGGGAATGGTGCATATGCCAGGGCGGATCGATACTCTGGCTAGCGAGCTAATGTATCATTCAAAGCATTAAATGAGAATCGTTGAGAAGCGCAGCTGCCCCAAGATTGTGACCGAGTATCGTTGCTTGATTGATGTTGGCGACCTCTTGATAGCAGCAATAATTGAGTTAGTCAGCATATTTCCACCATGTGTCTTCCTCATCACGTGACCTCGCTAAAACCTCGGCATGACGCGGGAGCAGCCCGATGATGCAACAAGCTAAAAATGCCGCTAGGCAAGGCAAACGATCAGGTCCCGTCCAAATTGGAAGGTGCCGGGTCACTTGTCCACTCCAGAGGAGTCCACCGTCACTACTCGGACCTTCAAGCCACATGCACCAAGGCGCCGTGACCTTGAACTGCCAGCAAACCACACGCTCTGCTGTTGCCTGTCCAGCATCTAGATCCACATTCATATTCATTACATAGCAGAACTCTCCATTTCTTGACTTTTCGATAGCTGTCATCACTTTTTCCGGTTCCCTTCAGAGCTCCAACCGTCCGCAATTCCGCCCGTTCCCCCCTTCGATCCGTCGAACCCGACCCGCTCAGCCCCGGATCGCAGAGACCCCCAAGACGATCCGACAACCCTCCCCCTTCAAGAGTCCATCCAAACCTGGACAGCAACTTTCCGATCGGCCGTTTCGTAATGCATATCCCTCGCCCGGAAGCAGCCTTCCTGCTCGCGCTTCTCGTGTCGCCGCTGCCAGCGGCGGCTGCGACAATCGACTGCGAACATATTCGCGTCGACGACGTATCCTTCAACTTCAAGGCCCTGGGCGGCCCGCACAGCGTCGTGACCAGCCGCTGGCATCCTCCCACCTTTACCAACACATCATACACCGTCGACATCTGCAAGCCGCTCAAGCGCAAGGGCGACGTCAACAAGGACGAGCAATGTCCCAACGGCACGCGAGGTACGGTGGCTCCCCCTTACGAGGCAGCTGACTTGAGGTCTCTTGGGAAAACAAACTAACAGTGATGCAAAGTATGCGCGATTGAACGGAGCTCCCGTCCGAACGGCGACAAGGACGAAGTGGAGAGGGTCATTCCCATCGCCGGCGAGCTGGCAGACCGCGGCGGACAGGCCCTCGACGCCAAGGTCGAGCGGCTCAAGTCGAGTGACTCCAACTCGGACGCCAAGAAGGAGGGAGTCCGGCTCATCCTCAACGGCGGATCGTACCCGCTGGGGCCGAAAGGCAAACACCAGAAGGCCATCATCGAGTTCATCTGCGACAAGGAGAAGAACGGCGACGAGGGAGAGACGTCGCCCGAGGACAAGTACGACGTTTCCCCCGAGCAGCTCCTCCGCGCGCGCGAGGAGAACCAGGACGACAAGGATAAGGACAAGGGCAAGGAGGGCGACGAGCCCTCCCCCGACGAGAAGCAGATCCTCAAGCCCGACACCGCCTTGATCTGGGACAGCTACGGCCCCGCCGAGAAGGGCGACGAGGACGTGCTGAGGCTGACTTGGCACACCAAGTATGCCTGCGAGGACTCGTTTGGCAAGCCCAGTGAACCTGAGAACGGTGACACGAGCAGCCACTGGGGCTTCTTCACCTGGTTTGTCGTTTTGTGAGTGCCCTTGCCAGTTTTTCCCCGCTTCTTCCTCCGATCTTCGTGCTGATACTTTTCCGCGCAGGGCTTTCCTCGGCACCGCGGCCTACCTCATCTTCGGCTCCTGGCTGAACTACAACCGGTACGGCGCTAGGGGCTGGGACCTGTTGCCCCACGGAGACACGATTAGGGATATCCCGTACCTGCTGAAGGACTGGACGCGCAGCGTGCTCAGCACGGTGAACGGCAGCGGCAGCCGGGGCGGCTACAGCGCCGTCTAAAAGCCGCCCTCGTGTTGTTTGTTTCTGCCCGAGCGTATCCACATTTCGTATACGGGAGTGGGAGTGTATATTTAGGGTGTAAACTGGGTGTAGTAGTATTTCTTTTTGGGTGCATGGTTCCGCGGGTTCCTGGTCGCGACTTGGGAGTTGGGGCCGGTTTTTTTGGTCCGTTGGAGCTTTGTCGCATTAACTGGTTCGTCCAAGAATAAGACCTTTGATCCGTCTGTCGTTGGACTTCTTTGCTCTTTTTGCTGTTACGAGAGTGTGCTGTGTTGAGACTTTGGGGGTAGAACATTGAATGCACTTCTCCTTAGGTTTGTGGGGCGCATTTGGCGATCGCCGACCCCGCGTCCCCCCACGATGCACGATCTGCTAGTGTTTTTCTCATCTCTCCATTCCGCAAATCATCTAGACCACCACCATTGGCCAATTTTCCCGGTCAAAATGGCCAGCCTCGTAATCGACGACGAAAGGCTACCACCCGACGAGGACCTCCTAACCACCCCAGAACCATTCACCCCCCAACCTCTGCCCCAACTCACAGACCAGCCCCAGCTCCTCCCAGACTCGTGCCTCTCCCTCTCCCTACCGCTCCTAGCCGCGATCCACGCCTGTCTTCCCCCGTCCCCGGCGCTGACGCTCTCCATCGGCAGCGGTACGGGGCTCGTGGAAGCTCTGCTGGAGTCACTGCCCAATCGCGCGTATGAGCTGGATTTGGTGAGCGTCGAGGTCGCGCCTAGTCCGAACCGGTACCATGCTAAGCACCGCACGGTGCCGGGGACGTGGGCGCTGGAGGGGATGGCGAGGAGGGCTAGGGCTTGGGTTTTTGTGTATCCTAAAAGGGTTGAACTTGTTGGGGGGTATATGAGGGAGATGTTTGCGGGGGAGGAAGGGCCGGAGACGGTTGTTTATGTTGGGCCAAGGAGGGATTGGGAGGATTTTCGGTGTTGTTTTGAGGGGGAGGAGGTTGCGGGGATTGAGGTATGGGGGGAGGAGAGGATGGAGGGGGTTGGAGGGCGGGGGTGGGAATGCGTTGCTGTCGTTAAGAGGAAGGAGAGATAGGAGATGGTAGCGTTGTGAGCGCTGTCCAGAGGGTATGGGAGTGGAAGATATCTTCATCAGGTCACGACGATGAACTCGCCGGTATGTGATGTTCTCAAAGTGAGTAGTCGAGCATCGTCGTAAGAGTTGTTCTTGCTCACTCGTGCTTCTAGATCATCGACGCCCCAGCCAGATCGCCATCAACCACTACGGAGAGGGAATTTGCACGACATGCGGGATGGCCAACTCGGATCCGAGTCACTCGGCAAACCACCACATCCGACGCCAGCTTGATCATGCATCACACCTGATCACGACAAGCAAAGCCGAGCAGAGTCAAGTGGTCTAGACTTTATGTACTAATATGGCTACTCAAGATGCTAAGCTATGCCAATGATCAACCAAGCAACGCAAAAAGACGTCCTCCAACCACACCCAACCCCTTGCTTATCAACATTACGAACGACTATTTGGACTTTGGCCGTACCGGATCCGACAGTATAGTTACGATAGGTATGTATGTACAAGATTTAAACGAACGGGAAGAACGAACGACGAAGAAGAAGCCCCCCGAGATCAACTCAGGGCAGGCTCGTGGAATGCTCAGGCGGCGGCACCACCGGCAGGGGGGGCCGCGGCTGCGGGCATCATGGAGGCGGCGAACTGGGCGGCCGTGTCGGCGTCCTGGCCGTAGGTGAGGTGGGCGCGGCGGATCTGGTTGCCGCCCTCGCAAATGTTGTCGCCGTTGTGGCAGATGACCTTTGTCTTGGCGGGGTCGACGCCCTGGACGGCCTGGCCGTTGACTGTTTTCAAGGTTGTTAGTCCAACTCCGAGGGTTCGAGAAAGGGCACAATGGGGAAACCTACGAGGATCGCCAAAGATGACGGCACCGGCAACCTTTGCCACCGCGTCGGCGGGCATCATCGCCGCGCCGTTGTGCACGAGCTGCCCGCCCTGCGAGTACCCGGACATGATGACGGCCGAGTTGGGGCAGTTGGCGATGGCCTGCTGGGCGAGGTTGGCCATCTCCTGGGACCCGTTCGCGTCCCCTCCCGCGAGGAACCCGGGGATGTCGGCCGGGTACTCGACGCCCTGGACGGCGAGGTTGTCGGCGCCGACCATCCCGGCCAGGGACTGGAAGAAGGGCGGGCCTGCGATGGTGCCGACGTTGCCGCCCTCGGTGGTGCCGCGCGCGAAGATGACGATCATGGACTTGCACGCCCCGCCCTGGAGGCCGTTCTGCGAGTTGCCCGAGAAGTCTGCCTGGCGGGCGGAGAGGAGACCTGTTGGGGAGGCAGAGGCTGTGCCTACCAGGGCTAGGAGGAGGGCTGCTTTTGAGCTGTGCATTTTCGCTTGGTTGATTAGGGGGATTTGGGATTAGAAGTTTTTGGGATTAGAAGTTTGGTACTTTTGGTAGGGACTGGCAGACTGGATCAAACTTCGCAACTGTCACAAGATGAGATGGGAGGGACGACCGCTGGATTCTTATAGCGAAGATCTGGGAAGCTCATGCCACCACCTTTCGACCACTCCCAGTCCACACCCGTCACATCGGAAGTCGTGTCCGCCGCGAGACAGCGGTAGCGTTAAGCTTCTTCACCTCGCCTATAAGGTGTGAGATGTTTCCGTAGCAGGGACAGCGTCAGGTACCGCAACCTCATCCCAATGGGGAAAAGAGGGCGGATCAGCCCCCAGGGACCTCACGTGGTATCTCCCCGATTCCCGTCCTGGAGAGACCAGCACAATACAGGGGGAGCAGGGGTCACCGCTGCTGCGGAGAGACCCAAGATCAGGGGCGAGAGTTCCGCGCCCACGAGTTTACTGCTCTGAAGGGCGGCAGGCAGACGTGGACCCCTGGAACCTTGCCGGGCGCGCGCGGTCGATCAGAGGAAGAGCCGGGAAGCGTCATATCGAACGGATCGACGCAGCCACCTCGGGGCCGGATTAAGTGGCGGAACGGGTTGCGACTGGACGGCTTCGTTTCATGGGTGTAGTGTCCCCGTCTGGTCTGTGGCCGATCCGAAACATCGGGCGGGCTGTGCGCTGCGCCGGGTGGGATGTCTCCCAGGCGCGTTATCTACGCGGTGCGTTTCGATGGGCTGAAAGAAGGAGTGACGGTGCCTTTTCGTGGGTTGGGATGAAGGGCAGATTTCGCGCTGGTGAACCAATGTGGAAGTGCCGGTGCGGCAGATGGCAGGTTCTTCTGCCGTCTTCTGGCATTGGCTATCTTGCTTCTTGTTGATGGTCTTCAACTTGACAGGAATGTGTGACTAGCGGGAGACTACCACACAGGATGTGGCGTTTCCTGGTCTAGCAGCCGCTGCTTGGTTTCTTCGTGAGGAAGCCTGACATGATCTCGAGAGTACCTAACGTACGTCGATCTTTTGGTTCCCGTCGGAATTCGAAGGCGTCCCGTCCGCCGGCATGCCAAGATCGTCTCGACTTCTTCCTGATGGTGGTTAGTTTAGGTTCCAGACGTCTGACCGTCTGCCTGACATTGGATCCAGACTTTGCTGATCGCGAAGGAAGCCGGGTAAAATAAGCCATTGGCAGACACCAATGACGCCTACGGAAACCATGGTTCGCTCACTAGGCCTACCGGCTCCACGGGACACAACCTGGGCATACTTCGGAGAGAGCTGTGGCCGTTAAACATTGGGGCGATGGACCTTTTGGGACCGGACCTGGAGTCGGGGAAGATGCGGCTGAGTGCCAGAAGAGAGTCGGACGAGGGGTGAAGTGCATGATAGCACGTCGGTGCCGACGCGGTGGTTCGGCGAAAGGTGTCACGGGATTGTGGTTTGACTCGTGATGACAGCTGATGGGCAGCCTGGATGCGTCGAGCGAGAGGCTCGCGATGGAACCTCGACGGCCGCCAGACGCGTTCTCCCTCGAGGCACGGGTTTTTGCCGAAGCAGGGTCGGCGTATTCATGACTTAGAGAACCTCCGAGGTGCAAACCAATCCACCCAAAGAGTGTTTCTTCATGACTGTTTCTTCAAACCGAAAGCGCGGCCTGAAAGCGCAAACGTCAGCGGAATGGATGAATAATCGGAACCTTGAAAGAAAAAAACGTGGGACGCCGCCAAGGAAACGCTCGGGAAGATCGGACCCCGCATGACGCTAGGGCGTGGAGTGGAGCCCCTAGCCGAAGCCGCTGACCCATTCCTCCCGGCCCCTCTTTCGGGGTCGGTGGGGCCGGCTGCCGAGGCGCGCGGGTTGCTCCAGCCAAGGACTTTCGAGCGAAGGGATGCGAAGAACAGCCGGACACGAGTACGAGTCAGACCTTTCGGAAGCAGAGCAGACAGTAGAAGATTTTCTTGTGAATGAAGACTTTTCGGCGGAACAGCTTTTGTTTCCCTTGGCTCCCGCTGGCCAGGATCGTCAAGCTCATCATGATTTTCAAGCCCCCATGTATCTGCGAAAGAAGGAAATATCAATCAACCATGGTCTATTTCAATCACTCTGGTGCCAGTTTGATCTAATTAAGCCGCACGTGCGCCTTCAATCGCCTCTCTCAGTATCCACATGCCTTCTCAATGCCTTGTTAGGCCGGACCAACGCAGCATTATGCCCGGGCTCCTCCAATTAAAAAACATAGTCGGTCCCGACCTCTTCTACCCGATTCGCGAACTTCATCATCTCCGCCTGCGGCCCTTTGAAAACCTTCTCGTTTCTCATCAAGAATGACTCGGTCTTCTTGAAGAGACCGTCAGAGTCGAACTCGACGCAGGTCCGCCAGCTCTTGCGCGTCCACGAGGGCTTCTCGACGTCCCGGTAATCGCACTGCCGGAATTCGATGTAAATGGCGTGCACGCGGCCGTCCGCCTCGTAGATGGCCACGGGCCGAAAGATGGGGTTACAGCTGGGCCTGGCGGTGAAAAGGTATCGGAGAGGTCGGTCGTCGGTGCTGCTCGGGAGCGGCGGGGAGTACCTTATGAGATCTTGTGCTGTCACGCTGTTGAAGTTTTCCACTTTCTTGCTGCACCATTCCCGGCACAAGGCGTCGTGGTCCTGGGTGACACTGTGGAGGGCGGCCCGGACGCGCGCCATTTTGAGCAGCCGGACCTCCTCGCGGTCGATCTTCTTGCGGAGGAGACCCCGGGGCGTGATCGACTGCCGCCAGGCGGCGAAGAACGTCTCATGGCTCGCGTCCGGCTTCAGCGAGTCCTCGGATATCTTGAACCTTGAGCCGCCGCCCGTGTTAGCTGCGGCTTCCTGTGGCTAGGTATTATTTGGTAAACCCGCAAGACTTACTTCCATTTAGGCTCCGTGCCCCCAAGGTAACCCAATCCAAAATCCCACTTTGCCGGGACGGGCCTGTCGACATCATTGTGCCGCGGTTCATGATCTGTCGCCCGTGGTTCCGCGGCGTCTGGTTCCGCGGCCTTCGGCTCTGTGGCGTCTGGTTCGTCGCTGGGAAACGGCGGCGACGATGAGAGCGGGCCGTTGGCGTGCGGCTCAACGCGAGGAAACAGTGGGAACGAGCGTGGCCCAAGGCCGATGAACCCATCCTGAGGCGGCGGCGTCGCCGGACGCGGCTGAATCGCGTCGGGTTCGCCGTCAGGCTGAGGCGGTGGTGACGACGAGCGTGTCTCCGGGGCGTTGGCTACACCGTTGGGCGGCGGCGACGACGAGCGTGGCTCCGGGGGGTTGGTTACGCCATTAGGCGGCGGTGACGATGCGCGAGGCTCCATGGTAGGGAGTTTGTACTCAATATGTGAAGGCGGCTGTTGAGGATGAATGTCCAAGACGGTGAGACTGTTACCCAAAGAGTGATGAGGTGGTTGAGACGATGAGAATGGGATGGAGAGCTGGGATGGCTGCTCGTCCACCCGCCGTTTATATCCATTTTGAGGATATCAAGTCAGCGGCACGTTTTGCCGAAGCAGCCCAGAATAGCATTGACGACCTCGAGCACCTGGTAAGGTGAGCCGAGTTCGTCCACGTCGCTAAAGGCGTTTCCTTTTCGGTCCCCGTTGTTAAAGTTGGATGCAACTTCAAACAGCTGTCGACACAAGCGAAAGAGGCACGTGTTGGGTAGCACAGGATCCCGAACGGACATCAGGCTTGGGAGAACCATCCCTAGGGACGGTCAAAGCCAGGTACCACTATTGTCTTTGTTCGGCGAACGAAGTTCTCCATGGGCTGGAGTATATAATTAGAGCGAAGGGATTGTGTACTGGCTCTGACCAAGCTGCTTCCGGCAGGCGTCGCGAGATCCTGATGAACCTGGAGCAGCGACAAAGATGTTGTCGAGGGGTCTCTTATTCCACGCCCCTAAGTCAAGTATTTCACATATCCTTTAGCCACACTAGCAAGCTTATTACTCTCTACCCCTATTACTATCATTCATTATCCCTATTATCCATCCTTATCACTGTCCGTCATTGTCGTCGTCGTCCGTCGCCGTCGCCGTTGCTGTCGTCCATCATTGTTGCTGCCCGCTTGTGAGAGGTGGCTTATTCAGATTGGCGTTGTGAAATAATAGATCACAAGCTTAAATGAAGTAGGTTCAAAGGATAAGCTTGTAGATATCAACTGCCGCTAACTGCCCGCAGCTGCGCAAGTCAGCCGGAGCGCTGGAGCACCCGTCGGAGCCCACTTCAACCAGAATCCTCGCTGGACGGAGCCTATGCCAGATACAGCACCCGGTTGCTAGAGGCTCGGCTAGGGCCCACGCCCTTCGGGCTCCCTTCCGCTCCGGTAGTTGCGCTGGGGGTTTCTTCTCTACATTGTCCACAGTGTCCAAAGTCTTTTGCGGGGTATAGATAGGTATCAATTGCAAGGCGCTGCTGCTGTTGCCTTTTGGCTTTAACTGGGATCTACGTCTAAAGGTCTCGTCAAGGGGTGGGTTAATTGGTTTTGAACGCCGACGCCGAACGACTAATTACATGGGTTGGATGGGGGGAAAACGGTTTCAGAATTGAAACTGGCCTCGGCCCTGTGTCTTTGTTCCCTTTTGTTTCTTTCTTCCTCTTATGTTGCAGCAACTATCTAAACGATAGTTGCAGTCTATCGTTTCATGAGCGCGTAACGGCAATGGCCTCCTCGAGAATGTCCAGGCCCTGCTGGATCTCCTTCTCGGTGATGGTCAGAGGGGGCACGAAGCGGAGCGTGTTGGTGCCGGCGGTGATGACCAGAAGACCGCGCTCGCGGGCTGCCTTGACGATCGGCGAGGGGTCTTGGGTGAGCTGCAGGCCGAGGATGAGGCCGCGGCCGCGGACCTCCTTGATCAGGTCGGGGAAGCGCTCACGCAGGGCGTCGAAGCGAGTCTTGAAGATGGAGGCTTTGGCGATGACGTCCTTCTGCAGGGTCGGGTTGGCGAGGCGGGAGACGATGTTGTGGGCCAGACGGCAGGCGAGCGGGTTACCGCCGAAGGTTGTGCCGTGGTCACCGACCTTGATCTTCTCGTCGACGTTGGCGTTGACGACGGTGGCGCCGATGGGGAAGCCGTTGCCGAGGGCCTTGGCGGTGGTGATGATGTCCGGGTGGGCCTCCTTGGGGAGGTGGGTGTGCGCCCAGAGGGTACCGGTGCGAGAGAGACCGCACTGAATCTCGTCATAGATGAGGACGGCGCCGACCTCGCGGCAGCGCTTCGCGAGGGCAATGAGGAACTCGTCGGTGGCCGGGGTCACACCGCCCTCACCCTGAATGGGCTCGACGATGACGCCGCAGGTCTTCTCGGTGACAGTCTCGTTGATGGCCGAGACGTCGTTGAACTTGCCGCACTTGAATCCGGGGAGCATCGGGGCGAAGGGCTCCTGGTACTTCGGGTTGTGGGTCGCGGAGAGACTGCCCATGGTACGGCCGTGGAAGCAGTTGTTGAAGGAGACGACCTCGAACTTCTCGCCCGAGGGATCGGTGACCTTGGCGGCCTTGCGAGCGAACTTGATGGCGGCCTCGTTGGCCTCGGAACCCGAGTTGCAGACGAAGACGGACGTGGCATCGTGCATTGCGCCAGCCTCGAGGGTCTTCTCGACCAGGAGCTTGGAAAGGGCGCCGGTCCAGGGGTTGTAGTAAAGGTTCGAGGCGTGCATAAGCGTGCTACCCTGCAGTGGGAAGCTCTCGTCAGTGACTCTGCGCGAAATGACTCAGGACAAGGACCCTTCTCGGAGTTACCACGCACCTGCTCGGCCATGAGCTTCGTAATCTCGGGATCGCAGTGTCCCAAGCCATTGACGGCGATACCGGCAGTGAAGTCGAGGTATTGCCTGTTCTCGATATCCCAGAGCAGAGAGCCTTGGCCCTTCACGAAGACGGGCGGGGGTCGGGCGTAGGTGGCCACCATGTACGGCGCATGTTCGCGGACGAGAGCGGCGCTGGGGGAGTCTTCGGAGGGATCGGGGTTCGGTACAGCCTGTGGAAATCCAAGTCATCAGCGTCGTCCCTCGTCGTCGTCGTATTCGTCGTACGGGGGGTAGGATACAGCCCAGCGCAAAAACCACTTACGTTGAGGCCGCTCTTGACATCTTCGGGGAGGCTAGAGGCGGCTGCCGTCGCAGAAGAAAGCGCACGGACGTTGAAACGGGAGGCAACGGCCAGCAGCGGCTGGCACTTGGCCAATTGAAGGCGGAGAGGAGCACGGAATGCCATGGTAAACGTCGAGAGCAGACGAGGCTTCCGTGGGCAAGAAAGGTGGTGATGAAGGAAAGATGCTGGTTGGTAAAATTTGGGCCGTTCGCGCTGGAGGTAGGCGCAGTGTGTGACTCGATACCGTTGCTATCGATAACCTTAGCGTCTCCGGTACGTGCCCGTTTGGAGGGGCAGCTCCACTCGGTTCGAGCTTGCTCGGCGTTTCTGGGGGAGGTATTCTCGTAGAATACGTCAATAATAACGGACGGCGATGACGGACGACAAAAGAGACGGAAAGAGGGGGAGGATAGTGGATAAAGATTTTTTGGAATAGTTAATAATGAATATATTGCCCCTGAAGTTCAAGAGAAAGGGAAGCTGCGAATAAAAAGCCCTGTAGGTATTTTACTGCTGCACGGCGGGTAGGCGATTAGATAAGCCCCTAGGTAGGAATCCCTCGAGGTGAGCCCGGGACATGTCTCCGATCTCGGACGCCACCAGTTCGGACGAACATCCGAGCGGACGGACGTTCGGGAAAGCTGACTGTCGGGAGAACACGAATTCGGGAGTTACTCTTCGTTTCATTTGACTTGGTTCTTGTCGTCTGAAGCCTTGTTATCCGGTTCCGGAGTCGGGGCCTTCATGAAACACCAAGCCAATTACACTTTGAGATAAGACTTGACGTTTTCCAACTTAATTGCAAACTCCTTGTTTAGCGTGTCTTCTTCTGTTGACTTCGCATTTCAATAAATGGCCAAGCAAAAATGGAGTTAATGTCTAGCCCACATTATCTTACGTCTAAGGCGTGTCGTCTCTCAAGTTCCATCAGTTGCTCTCTTAGGTAGTCAGTCTATAGTGACTCCCCACCTACCCGTAGTAATCCATCATGCCCATCTTACTTGGACCACCAGTCTGGTAGAAGATCACGCAAATAAGCAAACGTCAAGTGTCAGAACATGAGATACGTGTGTCTTCCAATGGTTTTTGGCGCAACAAAAGAAGTAAATTTGGATTAAATGATTATTTGAGGTTGATCATTTCCTCAAAATGCAAGCGAATGACTGAGAACCCTCAAAACTTTCTTCATCTTCCTCCTTCCATGTTGCCCACAAGGCTCATGGCATCATCAGTGTCCTCAAAGCTCGAAGCTGTACCACACTCTATTCTTTATCACCCCATAAGAGCAAAAGAAGCTGAAGTGGACGCTCTTCGCTGTGCCGCATTAGCGGATCGTGAGGCGGAAGCAGTTGATCAGCTGAGAGTTGAAGCAGCCCACTGCAAGATAGGATTAGCTCGTGGCTCCGCAACTCTGGTACCCGGTTTACTCACCAGGGGTGTTCTGGCCGGCGCTGTAGAGGTAGGTGCCGCACCAGTCGTTGCCGTTGCGTCTGCTGAAGTCGAGCTGCTCGTTGGAGCGCAGGCCGCGGTAGCTGATGCCGACGCTGAAGTGGTTGACGGTGTCGTAGTGCTGGACTCCGTACTGCACGTTGTCGAACCAGGCGGCCTGGCCGTTGCCTGTGTTGATTTTTGTCAGGAAACTGCCATGCCGAGAGAGAGCAGAGCTATAAACAGAAGGGCACTTACACCAGTCCTGAGCGAACATGCCGATGCCAATGTTGGCCCAGGTCTGACGCTTCTCGACCTCCTCGCTGGCGGGAAGGTCGATCTGGGCACGGATCCAGGCCCAGGCCTTGGTGCCAGGCTCAGCGGTGTACTGGCCAGCCTGGACTTCGACGGCGTCGCTGGGGATGGATCCGTAGACGTCGACGCCCAAGGCAGTGGCGTTGACGATGGACTCGGCAACTTCGCTCCCGTCGAGACCGCTGGGTGCGCCGAAGACGCTCTGAGCAGCCAGGAGGCCGAAGAAGAGTACAAGAGTGGAAATCTGCATCTTGAGAGATTTTCAGGGATTGAAAACTGAGGTAGGTGTTTTGAGGGTAAAGTGAGGAGATGAGTTGAAGAGTTGTGTGTGATGATGGAAGAGAAGATTTTGTTTGAACCCGGGATTTTCTCCCTCCTTTATACACAATTTCTTCAACTAGGAAGCTGAAAGCTCGAGAGAGTCGCCACCCATGCCCAACACGACGTTGATGCTGTTGCCTTTGGCGAGGAAACTGTCTGTCGCCAAGAATGGAACCTCACAACGCACGCCTCCACTCGGTGAACAGGCAAGCTTGGGGATTATCCCTCTCGCATAACCGAAATGCAAGTCCCTGTTACCTCCAGGCTCACGATAGTAAGTCCGAACATGGAGTCCTAGGTATATGGGGCTTCCATGGCTCGATACTCCAAGACTCCACACTGAACATCTGACGAGAGATTCAGCTCGCTGAATTAGCTCGACTGCCTTGATTGATGTTACGGTGAGATCAGCGTGCCAACTGAGGACCTCTCAGGGTAGTTAGTTGTCTCTATTCGGGGTTGATAATACCCTACCTGCGATGATTGTGGACGAAATTGCGTCCAAACCCCACACCCACCGGAGTTGTGCATGAGAAACCTGCGTATATTGGAGTTGTGTAACAAACTGTTCTAGACGTCAGAGACTCCATCCATGACTTTAGGCAGCGACGATACTTGGCGGTGTTTGATTCCTAAACCCGTGGGGACTCCGCAACTCCTATTGGGTGAACATGCGGCAGCATTCCCGCATCAAAGGCCACCGGGCATCTGGCCGCTATTCCTGGCGATTGAAAAAAGGCTATCTGGAGTAGCATCCGGGGAGGTTTCAAGCCGAGTCCGCCCAATCAAAGATACTGATGTTGAGGAACTGCTTTATGTTCCTTCCTAAAACGACCCAACTGACTTTTGCACGTTACACAGACGACGAAGCTTTCGGGAAGGAATGCATTACATCCACGGTTCTGTCATAACTTAGTCTCATCGTACGGCTATCGTTTCCCTGATGGCACAAATAGAGTTAGTCTGGGCCTATACTCGGTACTCCGAGTTTTGTAGCCCATGGGGGTCGACGATGCGCATGTCAAACCCGCACCTTCGACTTGAGCCAAGACGGGAAGCGTACCCTGCATGCGGCAGGATGAGTAATGCCACTTGGGTCGGGCAGTAGGCCACACCTTCAGCTGAACGAACCCCAGGCGAACGATCCGCCGTCAACGTGAGTAGTGCTGACAGCCCCATTGGCTTGGCCAGTTAAGGAAGAGTTGCCCCTTTCTTCGAAGCGCTTCGACCTTCTTTGGAGCGGGAACGCCGCGTGATCTCGGCCGAGATTGGGTTTCATCGCAGTTCAACTGCATCACTCATTGGAGCTTCAGAGGCGAACAATACCACCTTAACTGAGGGCTGAGATGAACGTCTGACTAAACTACAGAAAGTGGAAAAGAAGTCAGCTTACTGCATCCAATAGTCCCGAGCCAGCGTGGGAAATGATTGGCCTAATTCCGTGATCGCGCACTTCATTCCGACGTGGCAACTGAACGCCGAAACCCCGCAGGTTTTCCGTTGCCAGCAAACTTGGAAGTCAAAGGTTACAGAAATAATCATATTCTAAAGCAAACGGTGAAAAGAGAAAGGTCGGTTTGCCTATGAAGGCCAGGCATTGGAATGATACATCAAACAGCTAGATAAATCGCATAAACTCCGATGGCTTCCTTATCCTACAGCCCAATTTCCGGATTCCAACACGAAGATTTGACTTTACTGTTGATCGGTGACTTTATCCAATTAAGTCAGCTGGAGATCATTCGTAGTTGTGTGCCCTGAGACATCCAGGACAACAGGCGGGGAGAACGGATGCAGACTTACTCAAGCTATGCCCAAAACCGAGCACGACGGGGATCATCGTAGAGGCAGCAAGCACCTGGCCAAGACTCCAGTTGTCGGCAAAAAGGTCCACGCCGGTGCGCTTGGAAAGCTCCTGTCGAAACAGGTGGAAGTAGACGAGAATGCCGGTGGACAAGACGCCGAGGAAGACGATGTCGAACAAGCCCAAGAAGTTCATCCAGTTACGGTAACGCTCATCCTTGTACCGGATTGTTTGGTAGTAATTTCGTAAGGTCTGAAACCGTCGCTTTCTCTCTTGCGCGTTGATCGGTCCGTTGTGCAGGAGGATCTGCTTCTTCCCCCTGCTTGCCAGGCAGCTCATCACAGCCTCGACGACGAAGGTCCTGATGAGACAGTATCCGACCAGGATGCCGGCCGCGATCATGACGTATCTTCTCGTGAGGATCTCACCGTTGTCGCAGACGTCGTCCCAGAAGGCGTCAAACTTAAACGGCATTTTGTTACGAAAGATGTGCAAGAACACGACCAGGATGACGAAGCCCGGCATGGAGAGAGAGAGCACGATCGCGGTCATGAGCGTTTGCTTCTTGCTCCTGATTTGACGGCGCTTCGCCCTCTCTACCCTGCGGATGCAGGCGCCGATGCGATACAGCCACACCGAGACACAGGTCGAGAAGAGCGAAACCCAAAGCTGGAGGATGAAGTCTTTGCTGTTGATCATGATTGCGTCGGCCAAGATGTGGGGAATCATGATGGCAAACGGCAGCGCGAGAGAGAAGACAGCCGCTGCGTCGGCGAAGCCGTTGAAGGACTGCTTGGTGGACCGGTACAGCCGTACCCAGAACGATGACCGGGGCGGTCCGGGCGGGTGAGGCTGTCCAGGAGGACCATAACCCCCTTTGCGACCCTCCTTGCGGTCCCGATAGAGCTGTCGTATCGCCTCGAAGAACGCGATGGCGGAGTAGAAACCAGATATTATGAGAAGAAGAATGTAGTTGATGAAAATCTTTTTTGCATCAGCATACGGACAATGGCGCTAAATCCCACGCAAGGACGACAGGGACTTACTCCTGGACCATTGACGTCTCCTAGCTCTTCCCATTCAAAACTCAGCTCGCAAACCTCTTCCTGACACCTGCGGCTCGGACGATCAATGATGTGTTCGAAGTATTGCGTGTCGAGGAGTAGCGAGTCGGTATCGTTCAGATAAGCAGCCAAGTCGACCCATTCTTGGACGCCTCGGGCGTAAGTATTACGCAGAGACATCTCCCACTCAAGTATCTCTCCGTAGGTCGCCACTTCCCTGAGGTTGGAAGGCAGCGCCTGGCGAAAGTATTCCTCAGTGACCTGAGACTGAAGCGTTTGGGGGACCCAAAACGTTACGTTCTGGTCGTTGCCCGTCATGTTGCCGACATCTTCGTACACGCTGACGTCGAACCACGTCTCGAGGAATGACTTGACTGTGGTACAGTTCGAACCGAAGTCGATGGTTTTAATCGCTGGGGGTGTCCAGTTGGGGAAGCTAAGGTTGGACGTATTTGACGCCATATCGACGGGAAGACGCCCGTCACTCGGCCAGGAGCTCGGCCAAAGTCGCTACCGCAGGAGACAAGATTGACTACCAAGACTAATGAAAGCTAAGAAGACACGAACGAGAGAGGGATAGATGGCATCTATGTTGAAAAATGAGAAACGAAACTTAGAATCAGATCTAGACGGTTTGGGATATGCACCTGTTATTAAAAACATCTATCGTTACACGTACTTTGCCGACTTTGCTGCCCGGAGCCTTGCCATCGCCTCAGAGCCTCGCGGTATCACTGGTGCTATTGCGCATGTGAGCACACCCTAAACACACAATCTGGAACCTTTTCAGGTGCCAAGTAGAGCCTGCTGATGGCTGCTACAGCAAGCGACCCTATTTGCGTCCGCGTGCATTTCAGGGTGTCCCAAGAAGGGGGTCTGTTAAAGGCTGGACCCTCGGCTAGTTTTGGCAATGAACAGACATCGAGTAAATGTGCGATTCTGATTGTCAAACAGCCTTCTGAAGGCAAATGGACCAGCACTGGCAACATTTCCATTGAGGCACGTGTACGGAGGCGGTCTAGGAACACCATTTAGCCCAAATGCAGCTTCACGTTAAGATCAGTCAAGTATCAAAGGCGAGTTTTGAAGGTTAGGTCCCCATCTACTGAAGGATACCAACCGTGATCTCTAGGAATTTGTTGCGAGGCTCCCGCCATTTTGAGCCTCTGCTTCATCGAGCAAAATTAAGGCTCTGGTTTGGTGCTTTGCCCAAGAGAAGCGAGGGGTGGACGCCACGCTGAAGGATTTAACCGCGCCCCAGAGTAAGCAGCCACAAGAGCATGTCCCTCCAGTTGAGATAATATGTGCATGCGCGCTAGACGAAGCTGAACATCAGGCAGGCCAATGGAAACTGCCTGCCAAGTGAGCGGCGCTTCTCTCGACAAAGTGTGGTTTAACCGGCGCTTAGCAGCGTAAATGGCTTCAAACATTTGCTGCGTGTATGAAACAGTAAACAAGCCAAAGCGGTTGAGTGATGATCGATGTTGGTTCACATCCTCTTTGCTTCTCATTAGCCTAGCTTTGATTGGCCTACGAACCCCACCATTTCATCAATACCGATCCTCTCGTGAATCGAAAACCCCATCAAAGGGGAATAAGAAGGAGCTCTCGAGGTGGTGTGTAATGATGTTGGGATACTCGCTAGATACCAGCAATGTCTCACCCATCAGGAGAATAAGACATCGACCGTTTCAACTTTAAAGAAATGAGTTGGCTGAATGTGACGTGGAGATCCTGCAGTACAACTGGTTGATACTACTACCCTTCGTCAAGCCAACTACATTGAGGTCTGCCATGGAGTGTCAGGCTACCAAAGTGCTATCTCGGCGGGTATCTGCTCTGACATTCCGGCCCGGGATGTGGATGGAATCGGGTCGGCCAACAAGTCGCCTAGTGCTTCAGGTCCAGTCCACAACCCGGTATTCCGAGCAGGGAAGGTTACATTGCTCGTTGAACTCGCGAAATGTATGTGGACTTTACTTCAGAAGATTCGTACCACAGAACTACCATTAGATGCTCAAACACATGGGCTGTACGAATTGAACCTCGTATCTGCACATCGCGGGAGCTTGCCGCCACGCTTCACGGGCCTTGTGAGACTGCAAACGACACGACCTCTTCACAGCCCGTCCGGTCGAAAAAAGAGTGGTTGGAAGTAGGTGGCTGTGGCTTTGAAGCGTCTGATGGTCGGTTACAATAGCATTTCCGTGGGCTTCAGGGTACAGCAAATCAACGACTTTTCGTTGCGGGTATAAGTGTCACGGGCTACGCCCCACTTCAAGGCTATGCCTTCGTTTATGGAAGTTTCTACAACATACGAGAAGGGGGGCCCCATCTTACTCGCAGAACTCCACCTGTTCAACGGAATACTCCAGAAGAAGTGTCACAGCTTATAAGTCTACGGACAGATCCCGTACTCTTTAGATTAGTTTAGTCTTCCTTCTTCAGCTTTGCAATTTAACAAATAAAGCCTAGTATAGCTGTGAACAACTCTACCTAGAGCCTGTGTCAATAAGCAGCAATGTAGAAACTAGACCACCTTCAAAGTCCCCCCCATCAATTACATGATGTTTACTCGTCTACCATTCATGTGTACGTTGGGGCTTTTGCTCCCCAAAATGGCTGGTCCGATCCTCCATCGTGACCTCGATCTCGTTGGAAACCACAATCCCGTTGGGCGGCTTGCTTCCTGGCGCCGGCGATGTGGAGTTCTTCAGGTCCTGCATCTTGACGTCGAGCATGATCCGCTCCTCGCTCTCGGTGAAGGTCATGTTGGCAGTGATGGGGTTCGCGCTAGGAGGCCCCGTGCGACGATCGTGACTGCGGGAATTTCCGTTGCCGCCGCCGCCGCCGATAGTGCGGAACCCGCTGGGAGTCTGGTAGGCCTTCTTCGAGGAACGAAGCGCGCTCGGCCAGAGAGGCTGGAGCCACGTTCTGATCAGGGGGAAGATCATCGGCAGGTTCGTGGTGACGACAGCGACGAACGTCTCGCGCGTACCCCAAGTCCCGGCTAGCTGGGCTCCATTGATGGGATCCTGATCATGTTAGGACTTGGAAAACTACGAGCACCATGGGCTCGAGGTATTTGACTTACCACCAGGACGAAGATGCTCTTCAACGTAGCACACACCAAGACGAAGATGCCAGCACCGAGCACGATGGTGGATGCAATCTTCTTGACGAGTCTCAATGTCGATTCCCAAAGCAGAGGGAGAGGAATGAAAATCAGATATATGTCGGTCGACACGTTGGCGGCGAATGAAGTCCAAATGATTGGCAAAGAGACGGCAGCTTGACAGGAGTCTGAAAGGTATATGTTAGTCGTCTTCACAGCAGGTGTAATCCTTGAGTAATAGAATACTCACTGCCTGGATCAGGACTGATTTGCCAGTACTTGTTGAATGGAATACACGACAGGAAGACGGCGACCATGGATGCGAGGAAGGTCCCAAGCACGAGACCGAAGCCGATCCAAATGCGCATGCGATAACGACGGTCAAGACCCTCCTAACACTATGTCAGTGATAATCCCTCTAGCAAGGTGGACAAGATAGCTTCGAACTTACAAAAAGGCGGATGTAGAAGAAGAGCATGGATAGTTTGAGTAACCAGACCAGCGCCGAGTACGTGGTCCAACCAGCAACTTGGATCTTGGATCCGATGATTCTAAGCCACATCCAAATTAGAATGAGCTGTCATGCTTCAGGTATATACTCCGGCCGCGCCATACCTCATCTGATACTCGAGATCGGAAGGGGAGAGCGCCGCACGTTCTTCGTCCGTCATGCCGTTGTTGGCGAGACCATGCGCGATGTTGCCGACTTCGTACGCCAAGGTGGACTGAACTGTATAGACTAACTGTATTCAGGAAGATGGAAATCAGTGACGGGGTTCCAGCGAAGTGAGAAGAAGCGTTTTGTGGAATGAAATCGACATACTGCGGCAGCCCACGCGAGGTAATCGTCGGCTCGAAAGTTGCGGAACCCGACTGCCTTTGCCCGGGCGTATGTCCTCAGAAACGTGACGACCATGCCGATGCCGTAAAGCGTCCACGCCTCGATCGTCATCCGAAGAGCTGCGGCTGCGGCAGCATCAGCGGCAGCCTGGGCAGCCGGATGGAGAGGCTCGACATTTGACGACATTTCGTTCGGGTCCAATGACGATGTCGGTTTTGTCGAGCAGGGGTGCTTGAACACAGATCGGCGACACCTGCGAGAAGACCGCGAAGACTGCGGGCTTTGAGCATGTAGAGGACTGGAGTGTATTTGACTAGGGATCACATTAGTACAAATATCCGGCGGAGTTCACATTAGGTACCAAATCCTAGAGAAGTAGGGCACCAGGCACAGCTTGCAAAAGCTCGACTGAAGTTTAATGATACCGCAGTAATGCACTCGATACCTTATGCTTGGGAATCATTATCTGGAAGCCGGGAAACAGGCTTTGAACGTGGGATGCCGCAGTGCGGAGTAGCAATAAGTGTGACGCCCGAGACACATCGGATTTGTGCAAGGCAGAAGGTCCCCGTACCAGGGCCCTGGACACACTTGATTTCTCGCATGGCCCCATTTCCGAGATGCAACACCTTGAACCAAAGTATGTGTCAGGCACGACAAGTATGAGACTCAGACATGACTTATGAACGATTCAGCTAACTACAGTGGCGTCAGGCCCATGAACATGTTCATTCGGACAATCGGACAACGGCCGGTTGTCGCAAGTAGAACGTGATGCGCTGCCATGACAGTGAGGAAGACTCTGAACTTCATCAAGAGGAGAGGCTTTGAATTCTCCCCATCATTGTCCAAACTGAGCACGAGCTGAGGAGCCCTGGGATTCTTTCCATCCGGTGATCCGGTTGCAGCCGGCGTCACTTCGTCAGGCAAGGGTTCTTCACTTTAACAACTGGGTCTTACCCCACCAAACCTGAATTTCTCGCGTCTGCTTGGCTTTCAACCTCGTGAGTCCAGGTATCTTTCGTAACATATCACTTTCAAGTCTGACAGTAGGCCACTATTTTGCCTCCACCTCGCCGTAGGTCACCGTTCAGCTCGACCGTCGTACGGAGTAATCCACTCGCCAAGATGAAAGATGAGGATGACGAGAAGTAAGTGGCTCCTGACTCGTCTAGCGTACGAAGCTCGCCCGAGATCCCTGTACCCTGCCTGCTTGATGGCCCGAGTGGTCACGGCCGTGCTTCCCCGGCCGTCGAGCTCTCCACTTCCATATTTCTCTTTACGATAAAGTAATACGGCTCATACGGGCGCTTCGGACTTTGGGGCCTTGGGGGATGAGGGGGCGGGGACAAAAGGGGGTCGATTTCCGGCGCTGAAGTCTCTACGGTGCTCGGCAACGAAGTTAGAAAAAAGAAGGCCTCTGTAACCTTGATGATCAGTAAACGTAGAGCCCAAAACGAAATCCTCCGCCGGGAAATCAGATATCAGGCAGTTGCTCCGAGTGCCTGGCTGAAAGAAGCTAGGATGGATTGGATGACAGTTCACAGCGGCTTGCGAGGCGAAAGGCTTGGGCGGTAGTCGAGCGGCGCAGCAAGACGTCGTCTCAAGGTTTCTGAGCGAAACATAAAGTGCAAACATCTGAAGCATTCGTGTTTGCTTCTTCTGCCCCACCCAGTTGAAGTCCCTGACTCTCACGTCGAAATTCGCACCACCTTCTAGCAAGCGTAACTCGGTCGTTTCCACAGTCGGGGAATTCGGATAGTAACTTCTTCAATTCTCTCAACCAACGGCGGCTGCGGCGGTCGTCGCTGTGCCAGGTGCCGCTTTGCCGAGGACGAGAGATTTTCTTCACTGCTGTGCCGCAGGAGGTCTGGCCGGCTGGTGGGAGTATTAAGGGTAGGGGCCGGAGGACCGGGGGGCAAGAAGTGGAGACGAGGATAGAAAAAAGCTGCACATATTCTTCGCCATCCCGAGTTATGTACCATCGTGGCACAGGTGTTGCATCCGGGGCTTTTTCTCTCGCGCCGAGGAACTTGGCACTGTCAGTTCTTGGAAAACCGTCGAGGGGCACCAGGATACGCTACTGGATGGTACGGGCCGCAGGTTTGCGAAGACCGAAGCGGGGACTTTGGCCGTTAGATCGGACGATGTCCCCAGCCTCTTCTCGAAGAAACCCTTGATGCCAGGGTTCACGGCGGTGTCGATGCTGATTGGAACCCGGGGCCCGAAATGAATGCAACGGGGTTACGAATGTCAGCCAAGCAGTGACACGTGGGATTAGACGAGAAAATCGAGTAAACGCAGCAGTGTAGTTGAAGTACACATGTATTCTCCCAGGAAGAATTGCGCACACGACGCTGTCGTAATATTATGACATCATCCACAACTGGACCAGGGAACGCACGCACAGAAACTGAGCTTTGTTGCTCCGGGCTGGATCGACGAGGGGAGTAGATGCTGACATGGCTGGGCAGTAAGTCTCTTTAGACCCAACTTGGCAATATGGCCGGAGGTTCCAGGAAGTAGAACCGCATGCATGAAGTGCCAACGCAAACCCCAGAAGGGCGAGCCACCTTTCCTGCAGGCTGCAAGGGACCGAGATTAAGAGTCCGCCCGGCGTTACGGCAGAGAAACATGGGCAACCGACAATTGCGACCGCATGGAACGGCCGAATAAATATTGGTCGACGCTCGCTGCGTGCATGTGTTGCAAGCAGAAGATCTGGCACGAGATACGTCGAGCAATTGGAGGGGGCCCATCCGTTCACTACAGGACTACCACGACTCACGCTCTTTTGGTGATCTTGTGTTACCTGAAACTCGGTTTATACTTTTACCGACAGCTGGGAGCTGGCTGCATTCTCTGTGCAACAAGAAGGTTTATCTCTCGCCAATCCGGCTTAATCTTGGGGCACTCTCGCTTTCGCCACGATGTACAGACTCAAGATGGAGGTCCTCACAGCTGTAGCTGCGTGGGCTATCGCTTCCTCCTGCTTGAACGTCCCCATCGCTCGCCAATTGCTCGGAGGCATCTGCGCGAGAGACACCGCAGACCTTGGCAACAAGCTGTCGAGCACTGCCAAGATCTACCAGCCGGGCACGGATGAGTTCGTTCAGGCCTCGACGCGTTGGTCCAACCTAAACGCTCCCACGGTGAACCTCGTTGTCGTACCCGGCACCGAGCAGGATGTTGCTGAGACGGTACGTTCCGAGTCATGGGACACGCGTGCCCCCCGCTTCTTCCACAGACCACTAACTGACCCCATGATAGATCAAGTTCGCCAACGAGAGAAGCCTGCCTTTCCTCGCGTACAACGGTGTTCACGGCGCCATCACCACGCTTGGGAGGATGCAGAATGGCATTGAGATCTACCTCAACCAGCTTAGCGGCGTCGAGGTTTCCGAGGATGGCAAGTCTGCTAGAATCGGCGGTGGTACCGGCTCCAAGCTCGTCACTGACACGCTCTGGGAGGCTGGCAAGCAGACTGGTAAGTCGGAAATGCTTTTCCGGTGAAGCTTCTGTTGTCTAACTCTATCTCAGTCACTGGCACCTGCGAGTGTGTCAGCACTCTTGGACCTGCCCTCGGTGGTGGTCATGGTTGGCTCCAGGGTCACCATGGCCTCGTCGCTGACCAGTTTCTCTCCATGAACATTGTCCTTGCCGATGGTACCATTCAGACTATCAACGAGACTTCCGACCTCTGGTGGGCTGTCAAGGGAGCCGGCCACAACTTTGGTATCGTCACCTCGGTCGATGTCAAGATCTACGACATTGAGCACCGTGACTGGGCTGTTGAGACTCTCATCTTCAGCGGTGACAAGGTCGAGGAAGTCTACCAGGCTGTCAACGACCACCTGCTCAAGAACGGCACCCAGGCCGTTGATGTCGTCAACTGGTCTTACTGGCTGAACAACCCTGACGCTGACCCCGAGAACGTAAGTACCTCTGCAACCTTTCGGTATCAGATCCCGAAATTTAACTTCAGTCTAGCCCATCATTCTCTTCTGGATTATTCAGGAGGGTGTCACTGCCGTTGACGCCGCCTACACCAAGCCCTTCCACGACATCGGTCCCCTCTCCGCCGAGCCGACTGCCGGAACCTACCTCGACCTCGCCGCCTGGACCGGAATCGCTCTCGACTCCATCCCTTGCCAGAAGGCCGGTCTCAACAACCCTCGCTTCCCGATCTACGTTGAGTCGTACAATATCGAGGCCCAGCGCAAGGCCTACGACCTCTTCGCCGCCGCCGTCAACAGCTCCTCTCCCTTCTACAACTCCCTCTTCATGTTCGAGGGCTACTCCGTCGAGGGCGTGAAGGCCGTCGATGCCGAGTCTACTGCCTTCGCCTACCGCAGCGACAACCTCCTCTTCGCCCCGCTCATCACCTACACCCCAGGCGGCGCTGAGCTGGACAGGCAGGCTGCTGAGCTCGGCAATCAGCTCCGCCAGATCATTCACGAGGGCACCGGCCGCGACGAGCTCCACGTCTACCTGAACTATGCCTTCGGTGACGAGACCCCTGCGGAGTGGTACGGTGCTGAGCAGTGGCGCCAGGACCGCCTCAAGTCGTTGAAGGCCAAGTACGACCCCGAGGGCAAGTTCAGCTTCTACGGTCCGGTCGCCTAAAGGATAAACGAGATTGGGGAAAACTATTAATCAGGCATTCTGTTGGCCAGTGTTCTTGTACATAGAATGACAACGACTTAATCTCAAAATACTTAATTATTATAAGACCAAACTGTGAATATAGTTCTTAGGCCGCATACGTGGGGAGACACTGAGCCTCTTGCGGCTGAGACGCCCTTACCGGGGCTCCTGGCCCGATATACACCTCGAGCACTTAGGACTCTCTAGGAGAGGGCTTCTCTTACAGTGCAACCACTTCAGACCGACTTTTCAGTCTCCTTCATCACTACGACACAGTTGTTTCTACTTTGATGCGTTGACTGGTGAGCGCCTCCTTGAACTTTCACGACTTCTCTTGATAGCTTCGTACCGAGATACGTTGACTAACGTGGGACAGCTCAAGTGTACAAAAATGCCATCAGGTAGGCTCAGTGAGACCTCGTCAAGGCCTTGCATGTAGTCTGCTCTATTAATAGCTTATATAACTAGCTGAGGCGGTAGTAGTATCACGGCTACGGTGTCACCCATCTCCCGCTTACTGCACGTGTTTTCAGCTAAGGCGGATGAAGGAATCCAGGGCTGAAAGCAAGGCCCTTTCTTTAAGCATGTGCTGGCAAAGGAATGGCAGTTCATCTGCATTTTGCGACCCGAATTGCTCTTAGTCACTAGAGCCGACCGTGTAAGCTCGTCCGCGGAGCAACAGCTAGGAATGCGGCTGCATTAGTGCGGCGCCGACTGACGCATGCCCAAGGCGATCTCCGCTCGCTGTCGGCAACTATCGAGCACGATTCTCCCCACAGCGTCTCCCTAAAAAAGCTTGTTTTGATGCCGCTTCCGGGAATGCAGCCGGGGGCGGGGAGGAATCCTTCAGATACTCCGGAATGGGGAACGCGGGCTCAGCTCACGGAGCGCAAGCGCCTGACAAATGCCCCCGCTTGCAACTCCCCGGCGCCGAGAATCATGTGCCTAAGACATTACAAAGGAACGAAGTGTGGTGATAAAAGGCCGAGAGCAGTTCGGGTAGACAGGTCCTGGTGTTCCCGAATCAAACAAAACAACCCAGAAGCCCACCCACCTAGTCAAACCTCGCAGCTTTACGAAACGTCCAAAACTTTCCCGATACCTCCTCATTCAGCAAGATGACAGCTCCTCACCGCCGACGTATTGTTCTGTCGAACGTCCCTCTCAAGTCTGGAGAGAGCGGCAAAACTGAGCCGGCGGTCGAGGTCATCACCGACGATTTGAAGGTCGAGGAGCTGTTCGAGGGAGCCCTTCGGAGAGTGACTGTCGGCACCCTTCCCTCTGTTCCCGCCAGCAATGAGGGAACGTATGTATGACCCGGAACGACGTAGTTTGTACAGTGACTGACGATGATGGGCAGTGGACTTCCATCATTCGACAGCGCTCCTGGAAGTGGCATCGTGCTCCCCGGTGGAGTCAACGTCTACTTTCTCGAGCTGGCGCCGGGCGCCGCAACTCCCATGGTAGCTATTCTTGCCCTCTAATAAGAGTCAATCACTATTTTTGTATGGGCGCTGACATTATCTCGGTAGCATCGCACCGTCTCATCGGACTATGTCGTCGTCAACGAGGGAACGCCAACTCTCATAACACCCAAGTCGTCCTTCAGCGTGGCGGACGGGAAGGGCAACTGGGACGGGGTTGATGAGACGGTTCTCAACCCCGGAGATACTGCCGTTCAACGTGGATCCATGCACGCGTACGTATAATCTCCAGCTCATGCCAGATATTGCCATATGTGCACATATTGACGTGGAGATGCTGGGCAGATGGTCGAACAAGACTGATAAGTGGGTGCGGATGCTTGCTATTGTGGTTGATGCCAAAGCGGTCAAGGTTACGGTCAACAGCAAGACCGAAGAGTTGGGCGAGAGCTGGCTGCAGACGGCATGATTCCATGAAGGCAAACTACTTCCTGAAGTTATGACATATGTCAAGTGTTTTCTCGATAATCACAATCATTATTGATCCAAAGGCTTGGTTCCCGCTATAGATTTTGTCGTTGTTCAGTCTGTGAAGAGAAGGACGATGACCACGCAAAATTGTGACTCAATCGACGACAGTCAAGTAGTCTTAGTAGACTTGAGCTGAGACATATGAAGCGACTCCAAGGAATGTGGTATGATTGCAAGCTCTACCAGAACTAATCCAACTTGTCAAGATGAAGATGTGCCTCGGTCCTCCCACGGAGATCGTTGTTGTGCCAAATCGCCCATCTGACGCGCAAACACCTGTCCTTTCTCTCCTGGATAACTATAGCACGTTGAATAATTAGCAACAAGACATCGAGGCATGAGATAGATGAAGGAAGACAAAGGCTGCGAGGCGTAGATGAATACCTTGGACTGCGTATCGCTGTACCATGTCTTCTTCATTCTGGAACTCCACACCACACTTGCCGAGGTGCTCCGCTGCTCTTCCCCCCTTGAGAGGGTGAGTGGTGAACGCCGAGTTGCCGCAATCCTTGGGGCAACTGAAGGCATAGAGAGCAATCTGGTTGTAAAACGTAAGGGAACACCCAAAGCCTCCTCTTTCTGACCTTTTCGGTCTTGATGGTGCCTGCCCGTGTGAGTCCCAGCGGTGCTGACCAGATGCTCTCTGTTACAGACGTTACAGGACATCCTTTGATGACTGCGATGAAGTTGATCGATTCTCGCGATGTGATTTCAGCCGTGGCTGCAGTCGGAGCATCCCTGAGCGCTGCATGTGGCCGATGTCGCTTTTGTGGTCGTGGTTTGGTTCGTTTTGAGTATGTCTTGAGGCTTAGGTGACGAGGTTGATTGGAATCTGGGCTTGATTTCGTACCTGACATCTACATGGTTCGCTTAGTTAGCTAGGCGACGCCTCGGAAGCATCAATGTGAAGGAAATCAAGATGATGGTGATGTACATACTGTCTGTGGTGGCGTAATATCAGGGAACTGGGTGGCTTGATCAGCATAGCGAATAACGTCCTGGGGATCGGATTCGTCATGTCGCGACTCAGTTGGCTCCGGCTCGTTGGGGTTGCAGGTGATGACAGAATCGGCTCTGGAGAAAATGAGACGATCTAGAGGCGGAAACATGCAGCGCTCGCTGCGTCCCAGAAGTTGTTCGGCCAAAGGCTTGTCGTACGCCTCGCTGATAAGCTGGGACTGCCGAGCCTGTAAGCCATGGGAGAAGACTTTGTACTCGTCCACGTTGGCTGCGAGACGCATACCGAGCGACGAGTAAGCTGCCTTCCAAGTGTCCTGGTTGGCCTCGAGCTGCTCTTTCAGCCTGTACAGTGTATCGAACTCTGGGCGGAGGGAAGTGATGGTCGAAACAGACGGGCCAGGAAGACTCATAGCTCCTTGTTCTTTCGGGCCGGCCGGCGTCCCCGCAGAGGGCTCTCTGATGGGCGTTTGATCATTCCGTCGGCTCGAGAGAAGGAATCTAGAGCATGTGAGCTAGAGATCGATAATTTGAGGCTTGGAAAAAACCCTGAAACGTCCGAGGAAGAACATAAGCTTACCTGTGACCATCCGGGGAACATTAGACTTCTCTCCCAAGCCTTCCATGACAGGATTGTAATCGGCGGCGGAAAAGAAAAAAACAGTTCAATGTTGTTTGGCTCACAGAGGAAAGACGATGACCGGACCGCACTGGAATTAGCATGTAGGTACTTAGCAGGCCTTCTCTTCGTATCTGATGTATTCAAAGCCCCAGGCCTCTCAGGCCTTTATCACTTAATCACTGGCCCTGCCTGCTTCGGGATACTTCTGACCTGAGGTCGTTGGCCCAAAGCCAGCCAAGCGGCCTCGAGGGGCTCTGGGGCGAATCAATGGCTCTCAAAGGGGCGCACTGTCTGCAATATCGAAGACGTGCAGTTGAAACCAAAGCACTTACAGGGATGTACTACCCTGTCGCAGGGGCTGAGATGCATGCCGTATGCCCGCTCCAACAAACTCGAACGCGAGGCAGACTCGCGGAACCAGAAGCGAGCCTACATCCTAGATTTACACAGGGCTTATGTACTTGCGCTGCCATGGGTGTTGATCGTCGCCATCTGGTTCTCGCTCACCGGGCACCAGAAATTGAGGATGACCCATCTGTCAGCGGAGCGCAGGCAGCTTCCGGGCTGGCAGATGGATCTTGGTCAAAACAGTCGATCACAAAATATAACGTAGCCATGTTCTTCTACGTGCTATAGATTTGGGGGTATTGATTGATTTCACTTCTTGAGCGTGCTGGTCGTTTTGCTTCCCACACCTGCAGCTCAAGATGGCCCCGTACATGCCGAAGCCAGTGTAAGCCCCCGTCACTACAAGCCGGTGTTGGAACATCCAACCCAGCCGCTGATCACAGACACCCGTGCCTAAAGTATCTCACGCGAGTGCTGACTGTGTGCTGGCATTAGCACACTTGGTGTTGACATAGGAAGCACCAGCACCAGAGCCTGTCTTTGGGCTCCCGAGGAACAGAAAGTGTTCCATATCGAGAATCCCAATGAGATGACCCAAGCAGCGCATCTCAGACTGGGCGACTACCCCTCTGCTGGGTATCCATTCGAAACACACGGCGACGTTTACGTGGGCGGCAACTTGGCCCCAGATCGACAGGAGATTTCCCTTAAATATGGATTCTACCCTCTCGCCTACGCCAATGGGCTCGACGACTACCAAGACGACATGCTGGAGCAGTATCTTCTCGTCCAGCCATTGATGGACAGGAAAAACGACGTCAGGTTCCTCGCGAGACTGCGACAAGGAATTTCAGAGCTTTTGGCAGTTCTCTACGACGACGTGAAGCAGGTCTGCAAGACGGAACGCCTTAAGATTACAAGGATCGGTTTGTCCATACCGTCGCAATGGACGTTGGAGTTCATGGAAGTTTACACGGACATTGCTTCGAACGTATTCGTTCACCCCAAGGACGCCATTTTCTTTCATACCGAGACCGAAGCTCTGGCAATTTTCTGCTGAAGGAGTCTCTTCTTACGATTCAAGTCCGAAGCGACGATCCTTACAGTGTTTTTCTGTTTCTGGACTTTGGCGGACACAACATGGTCAGTTTATCAACGCTTACTGACTGCCCCGGTCAACCGTCGTTTCCTTGGACGCCGAAAGCAAGACGTGGGCTGACACTCTCGCTACAGAACGGATGTGTCTACAATCTCGTGCAAGGAGAAGATGACGAAAGGCCTAGCTTTTACAGGATTGGCAAGGCATTCGGTACGCGTCTTTTCGTCTCATCTACCGCTATGCATGCTTGTATTCTGATACGGCTCCAGGTGCCGGCGGCGGCAGTGAGCACTGGACATACCTCGTCGGGGTGAAAGCTCTGTTGAAGATACTCCGAGAATCGAACCAAAGCGGTATTTCTCCTGCCGAAAAGCGAGAGATGCTGGAAAAGTTCAACCGAGAGAAGGGCCGATGTGGTCCGGTCGAGATGGGAAACGGCCAGCATTTTGTCTTCCATATGATGCATTGGCCCATAGATCTGGGCCCGGAAGATCTGGAACAGTGTTTCGAAGAAGCCCACGATCGCGTATTCGCCCTGGCGAAGTTCAACATCGAGCACATGGCCAAGTATAAGGTCCCGCCGCAGATCATCGTCTCGGGCGGAACATCCAGGCACCCCGCAGTCCAAAGGCGGCTGATTGAATTCTGTGCTGCAGCGGGAGCTCCGAAACCCAACTTCATAACCGGCAAGTCTATCACTTTCAGTTCTGGAAAGATAGCCCAGGGAGTTGCGATGGCGGCGAGCAACTGCTTGACGATACAGAAATTCATGGACCGCGGCGCGGCCTTTGGCGTGCAGATGAGGCAGTGCGCAAACCGCGGCAACTCCAACCCGGAACGTCTGTGGGACAACTATGGCTTCTTCTTGCTGAGCAAGGTAATTTGGCCTCCAAGACTCCTCTGGCCACTTCATCTGCTATGTTTTCTAACTACCTGTGCGAACAGAACGGAGAGAAAACCCATTCATTCAAATCCGGGGGGAAGGACGAGTGCAAAATCATCTGCGACCCCTTCTTTGAGACCCACCAGAGCGAGGTGCTGCACTACGACAGATGCTATGACGTGATCGAGCTGGGTAAGGCCAAGGGAGGTGGAAGATCCATCTAGTTATCTCTGGTAGAGGAGAACGGGTCGACTTCGCTCGTCATCAAAACCACGAGAACCTGGAAGAAAGGAGAGAAGAGACGGCGCGAAGGCATCAAGGAGTCTCCTCCTCTCCCTCTCTATTTTGATGGTGGCACAAACTGCGCGCATGTTGACGAGAGGGACTTCGATGTCACAGCACTCGATTTCGAACTGGGCAATGCCGAAAAGGATCATCCTCCTGCAACCGACCGGACTCAGGAGGCCTCTGAAATACACGTAAGTACGGCAGAGGCACCAGCCGTGCAAAGCAAGCAACTCTCCCCTGCTCTGCCCTACGTACCAACCGTCCACTCCCGGTTCGTCCCTGTGAACCGCAGCCCGTCAAAACAGTCGGATCTTAGCTATCCTGCACCGAGAAGAGCCCGGGCGCCGGTGAAAGTTCGACCCGAAACATCGGGACGAGCAAAGCCCACTTGGAAAAGAGGAGACGCACCGGAGTTCAACCCATACACTGGGGAGCTAAAGTTAGGCCCACGAACACCAGCACCCAAGCGCATCGCAGACTCTGACTGGCCAGTTACTCTGGCTAAGAAGAGCCGGATGGAGGAAACCACCCCTGACACCTACATGTAGAAAAAAGGAGGAACGGAGACGGGGGAGCTATCGGGTACGTGCCCCAGCAGGTGACTTGCTTCGGGCGGCGGGCAAGACCGCGTTCCACATTCATGTTGTAATAAAATGTTCTCAAGCGACTGCTCACATAAATCCCTACATAATGTTCCAGACCTCACCGACCATGACTCGTAGCAAAACTGTTGGCTAATCACCAGTTGACCGGGGAGAAGATCCGGGCGAAGCAGACTTGTAGCTATCCGGATAAGTTCCGCGGTGGCCGACAGCCCTGTAACTGCACATCATCTCGAAGCAGCGAGGAGATGAGAAGGGAGGAACACAGTGCCAGCACCGTCGGGGGGTGGCGGTGAGCAAGGGTGTTGGTGTTGTTGGTTGTTGGTAGCACACAACTTCCGTGCCGCCTTGGCAGCCAGCTTCTGTTGCCCATCACACCGCTGCCGGACAAGTGACCCGGCCAACAGCTTTGTTATCTGCCAATAGCTTTCGGCGCCTAGAGCATGGGTAGCTGGGGTCTCGGACTCGGTGAAATGGCGTTTACCGAGCCTTGCGTGCTGGATCCCATCGAGTTTTCACTGTGGAACTGATTTGAAGAACTGAACCTCGCTTCTTGAGATGTACAGTATTAATTAAACTTCGGGGTGGTTCTTATGGCTTCAATTGTATTCGAGAGTGCTGTTTTCCTACAAGAGTCATGGTCCGAGCCTAAGATCGTACTTCGAACAACGCAACCCCCGACATCACCTCAACTGGGCATACAGAATAGAGAAAGTGCTCAAATTTCTAAATGGTACATGCATTACCATGGGCCCCTGGTCAAAAATTTGTATCCTAAGCGCCTGCATCGGGGCAGCGAGCCGGCATGCTGCCGTTCACATCGTTCGCGTCTGAGCTATTGATGTGGTTGGCAACAAGGGAGGTAGGTAGTGGCAACGCCCCGGCTTGTCCTTTCATTGATACGCTGTCGCGATTTCCAGGATGAGACACAGGCTGGTCTTCCCAGGCATACACGAGGAAACAGGACGTAACCACTGGGAGGCAAGGAGCCGGCCCCTGATATCCTGTTACATTAGTCCATGAGTGGTTGATTCGACCCTCACCCACTTTCCAGGCTTTTCACCCTCGCATAGGTTGGCCTAGGTCATTCCATACTTCAGGATAGTCACGCATCCGCCGTATGCAAATGTGGTCTGATGACAACAAGGATATGACCCGGAGACGTTTTTGGAAGCCGGCCAACGTTGTACACGGAGGCGGCCCAGAGCTGTTTAATTACGCGCTGGAGGGGGGATGGTAGGAGTGTCATCTTAGGTCTGTATGGGCTGCCACCGAACATCGCAAACCTACTCTGTACCTCCTTGACCTTGGGCCTGTTACTTCCACACCGTGCCATTGAAAACTCGCAGTCCATTAGCCTAGAGGTCCGACAGAGCATGTTGAAGAGCTCGGGATTCGTTCAAAAGGTTGTGCGAGGCGAGTAGTCTTCAAATCAAGGAAGATCTCACTAAAAAAGCCCAATTTCACTCAGTTATGCAAATCAAAACCGAAAAGGGAAGAAAGAAAGACAGAGACAGTGACAGACAGACGCCGGAGGCGGGTCACGATAGATGCTCATCGGCAATAGCCTACTCTAGCTTGAGGTAGCACCAAGGCTCTCTCGCTCATCTGCATTGATTCTAGCATCTGTGGAAATCTGAATTTAAGAGGACTGGCGCTCATTTCAATATTTTCTAACAGTAAAATGAATGCGCAATCTAATCTGCACACCGGAACGTACCGGCTACCATCAGATACGCGGAAATGTAAAATATATTCGGTTTCTCTTGCGATCCCGCAAGCTTACATTTCGTGTCTTAACATGACCATTCGATTATTCCAAAGCACTGTTCAAGCTCCAATGAAAGGAAACGAAGGGATGCTACTCGTGCATGTATCGACGAACCTCACCGTCGCTTTCCGAAGGAGAAGGGAAAAGCTAGTCCGATCATTGAAGGCGTGTGTTAGTCCGAGGAGATCGTAGTTGCCGGATCCATGCTGCAAAGGCAAAGCTGACTCCAGAGTCTTGCATGAATGTTGGGGGGATCCATGCCTGCTCACGTACGTTGTATCACCTTGCTCTGACGCGAATGTGGATTACTTTTCAGTTGTGGCTTCGAAGTCCTTCTTGTCGCGTCTGTTGGAACGGGCGGAGACGCCGGTGACGCAGGTCTGTCACGTATGTCGAGTGAGCATCGAGTTGGGACGACGCGCATGGGTTGTTGTCCAGATACAGAGAGGAACTGCCAAGGAACATGTTTCCCGAATTGATCAACGCGCCGGGGAAAATCGATTCACGCGTTTCATTTGCTGAGCCCTCGCCCGTTGACCAGGGCCTCTCCGTGTGTGGTCCGATGCCCAGTTTCGAGTCTGCCAACTGGCACTTGATTGATTGGTGAACTTGCGTGTACCGCAAAAGCTCTATCGTGATCTCTGTCCCGAAGTGTTCAGGTGTATGACGCGGTTGCCATGACAGATCTTCACAGGCAACCCTCATCACTAACACATAGAGACGGGATGATGCACACCAGCATCCTACTTCTTGGGAAGTGTGAAAAACGACGCGTCGAATGCTCGTTTCTTTTTCTTGTGCCATGCCACCCACAGCTGGCTAGGGGGGTACCTATCGCGAAACCTGGTCTGCTGTGCCGTTTATACACTTGGTGGTTGCCACCCTTCTATCTCGGACGTGGAGACTCACGCATGTCTGTGAAGGTGGGCTTCGCGCTGATGATACAACCGAAATACTGGACAGTGGCATGCACTGTGGCCACATACTGCTCAATTATTGCAAAGTTCCAGTATATGCCTGTCACAATGTCAATTCTCATAATGCGGATGTAGTGATTAACACAGGCGTTTGCTACCTCAACTACCGGGGAGAAAGAAGTATTACTGAACTACCTGAACGTGCATATGGTACGAAGTGTGGCTGCTGGGTATGGGCAGTTGGTCCCTCATATTGTAAGTAGGTACAACGTCCGACTTAGCAGTCGTGCGTTTCCCTCTGCCACAATAAGCGATGATGAGCGGAACGTTTCTAGGTGTTCAGGGCGATGTGGCAGGTGAAATTACTCAGCACAGGTATACGTAGTTGATGCTGCTTCAGTCTGGGTGCTTCATGAAGAGGTTGCCCTTTTCTCTCCTGGAAGTCTCAGCTCATCAACTTAGGATTCTGTTATTTTTCGAAACTCATCAATTTTCAACGAAATCATTTGAAGCCCACCGAATGACTACTATTTCAACCCGAGCAGTTGCAACATGCAGAGCCACAGGAAGCGAAACCGAAATCATGAGACTTTTGACGCGTAAGTAAACCCAACATCGTCCCCTTTCCCCCTAACATTCTATGATTTCCTGTTTGGGGTAGAAACATGACCAAGGTCTTTTGCAAACCGCTGATTCTGACCTCGCACCAAGTGTTCTTGGTATAGATCTAGGGAGCACAAGCACACGAGCCTTCATCTGGTGCCCCGCGAGAGGAATTCAATTCGACGTCGATAACCGAAAGATACCACAGCATCTCCTGGATCGCTTGGAGAGGGGAGACTTCCCGTCCGAGGGTTATCCATTTATGATTTGACGAAGGCTAGATGGTGTATCTAGGCGAAGCGCCTGACTACGGGCGCCGCGCCATCCCCCTCAAATACGCCTTCTACATACTGACACTGGAAAGGGACCGGGTTTTCGATGGCGAATACAGCCTGGTGACGCCTCTGAGGGAACATAGAGATGACCCAGACTTTCAATCAAGGCTTCAGGAGGGCCTTGTGGACCTTCTTTCGGCCGTTCACGAAGAGGTGGTCAATCAATGTGACTTGCACTCCCTGAAGACGATAGCCCTTTCGATTCCCACACAATGGACGCTGGAGTTCGAGGACGTTTACAAGCAGATTGTTCTGGAGGTTTTCCCTCTGCCGGGGGATTCCATCTGCTTCTATACCGAGACGGAATCTTTGGCCCACGTCCTGATGACGGAAAACTTGAAACAGATTTTAACTGGTGGCGACCATGACGTCTTTCTATTCCTCGATTTTGGGGGGCATAACATGGTGAGTCTTCCCTCCTTGAGCTCGGAGCATGCGCCTGATAGAAGCTAGAACGGATGCATCTTCAATATCGTCTACAACGAAGACAGGAAAGGGAGCTTCTACAGGATTCACGATGCATTTGGTGAGCTCTCGGCTCTCATCTACTTGTTCTGCGATTGGGCGTCTGACAACGTGCAAGGCAAAGGTGGCGGAAGCGAACTCTGGTCGTATTACGTCTGCCAGCACTTCGCAAATGTCTTTCGTCAAAGAACGGGAAGACTCCCCAACCCTTCCGAGTCCGAGGATATGCTGAGGAGTTTCAACCCCAACAAAGACAGGCTCGGACCACACCGCAGCAACGGCCCCCTTTCGCCTGACGGCCATCGCGACATCAAGCTTCTAGAAGAAGACATAAACGACTGCTTCGAGAGGGGCTTGCGTGAGGTGCTTGAAGAAGCACGCAGACAGATCGAGGTCGTCTCGAGGATGCAGGGCCCAGACCTGAAGCCGATGGTAATAGTCTCTGGGGGCACTGCCAGGCATTCCTGCGTCAAGGCGCGGCTGAAGGACATGTGCAATGCGAGCGGCATTGAGAGAATCATCTTCGTCGACGAAATTTGCAACATTCGTTGCAGGTATTTGCGTCTGCTCATTAGACTTCGTTGTGGCAAGAAGACACTTGGGTCGAAAAGGCTCAGCTTGCTGACCACGTTCACACGCGACAGTTCCGGAAAGATTGCCCGCGGCGTTGCTTATGCTGCCTCTAATCGGATCACATTGGAAGAGTTCTTTCAGCGCGGGGCGGCGATCGGCCTGCAGAGAAAGCGACTGCCTACCAGGGGACAGACTAACTCCGAGCAGGAGTGGGACAACTTCACGGAACATGGTTGTTTCTTCAGCCTGGTAGCTGGCTCGCTCCCGCATTCACGTCACGCGCGTGAGGTTTCTCTTCCCCAGGCTGACATTGGCACAACGAAAGAAGGACACGAGACCTTGGCTCTTCCAGGCAACAGGAAACGACGAGTACCGAATTATCTGCCATCCCTTCTTCGAGGCCAGGCAGGGTGTGACGGAGAGAACGTTGAACTTCGACAAGTGCTATAATTTCCTCCACCTGGGGGAGCTCAGGAACGGCCGATGGCAGATCACCTTCGCCCTCACCACCGTCGAGGGCCAGACGATGCTCACCTTTGAGACGAGACGGAGAGGATACCACGGGGATACGGAGGAGACTACGAGCACGACACTGCCCATGTTCTTCGATGGCGGAACCAACTGCTACTTTGTTAACGAGAAGGACTTTCAGGTTGCGAGTCTTGGGCTTGGACCAAAGCCAACGAGAAAGAAGCGTTCCAAGGTGTGTAAGGCGACACAGGCCGACGGCATCACGAGGCGAATAACCCGGTCGTTGGCGGTAAAAGCGATCCAAGGGACAGGAGCATCCGAGGCATTGGAAGACACTCTAGCGTCTAAGGGTCTAAGGGGGAGGAAGACTTGATGCCCTTCCCGGGAAAGCCACCACCTCTAGACGACGGTTCGAATTCGGCCCAAGATCAGTTTCCACCGTTGGATTACGGATCGAATTCATCTGACGAATTGTTCACGACGCCCTTCCAAGACAGCTCAATACCTTTCCAGGAAGACGCGGTGTTCTTTCAAGATGAATTGGCTACATTCAGGGCGGCACCTTTTGCTCTCATGGAGCCATATGGGGCGCCAGAGGCAGTCATGGGCCCTTCAATCCCACCAAAGCCTCCGTCTCGCGATACAATAAGTCATTCCGGTTCACGGCCTCAAGGGCGGTGCGTAGGTGACGGCTGGGAAATAGCGCAGACTCGCAAGTTCTCCGAGACAAATGGGCTGAGCGCATACGACAAGGTCAGAAGTGCTAGCGGATGCTCGATGGTGCCGTCTAAGAAGATCAAGGCTTCGGAACTATTGATACGCCGAGGAAGAGGAGTTTCGGATATCGACTCGGACAGCGAGGGTTAGACCGTTAGATTAGTGGTATGATTGAGCTTTAGACAGCGTGAATGTTCAAATTTTCATCAAGACGTCCGCACCTCTTCCACCATCGTCTACCTGATCTGACAGATAACAAGGAAAGCTGCGGCGCCAAGCGCAGCTGCCAAGCTCGTAAAACCTGGCACTCCCAGCTTCCACGCCGCCAGATTCTCGTCGGGACACTCGGGAGGCTTGTTCCCGGTCAAATTTCGACACCTCTCCTCCAGGTCCGCGGCCTCCTTGCTCTCGACCGCAGCCTGGTCGATCGTGACACGACAGGGATTCGAGGCCGGAGTGGGCGAGGAGAGGTCCACGACCGCGCAGGTGACGGGCCCAGGCTCGCCGAAACGCGAAACCTCGTGCGTTCTGTCCGTCACGTTGATAGTGACGCCCTGGCCGGCACACTCTTCGTCGTCGTCCCTGGCCGTGGCAGCCACCAGATCCGCCTTCCGGCCGCCCCTGCGCACCTCAAATTTCGTCAGGAAGTTGCCCGCGGTCCTGTTCCCGATCCACTTGGAATCGACCTTGGCGCCGGTCTCGTCGCACTCGTACCAGGCGGGCGCCCACCACATCCAGACTGGCCCTTCGCCGTCGATCTTCTGATGGGTCCAGAGGAGCATGGGCTCGCTGCCGTGGTCGGTGAAGTTGCTAGGTCTCAGGAGGAAGCTGCCTCTGGTGATGAGGTCCCAGGAGAAAACGCTGGGGTCGGAGTGGTTTTCAAACTTGAACCAAATGTAAGTGTCTAGGTTTCTGGCCAGCTCGGGGTTCTGGATTGCAAAGACGACGGGAAAGCGATCTGTGGGCTCGTACGTCTCGTTGGCGAGCGGGTAGACGAGGCCGATGTCCACCACGCCGGCGCCGTCGGCGATCGGTCCCAGGTATGCTATCCAGGCTACGAGGGCCCAGACAGCACGGGGTACAGCGTGCATGGTGTTGACGTTAGCGCTGGCGCAAGCAGTTGTTGCTGAGAGCGGTGGTGGGTTCAGGAAAGTGGGAGATCAGGTTGAGGTATATAGGGGGAGAATTGAACAGGATCCACATCAATGGGGAGACTGGTCGCTACTTGGCGGTGCTTGGTATGGTCACGTTCGCGACTTGGCGTGCTTGGTATTGTGCCATTTTCCGTCGTGCCGCAGACTGACTTTAATTGCGGCTAGACCGAAAGATAAAAGGCATAATCAGATGATGGACAACGAAGCTTGTTGAATTTCGAAAGATGAATAGAGTTATTATTGATGATTGTAATGGCAATTTAGGCCGTGGTGTATAAGTGCTCGTCAGTCGTGTACTTTAGCGCAACAGACAAACAAAAGATATACAACATCAGGCATTCCCCGGTTGTCACCGACTGTAATTTCAGTTCTTTCCTTCCTTACTACTACGTATTACATGACGTCTTGCAAGGAGCGTTCAAGGTGACCGAACACTTGACTATAGGACTACCAGGAGCATACCCGCTCCTCCTGCTCTGAAACCCAACTAGAGCATGGCAGCTTCAGCTTCTCTTCGACAACCACTAGCCCCTCAACAGTGCCTTCGATACTGCACAACCTCTCAGCGTCGCCGCGGTCGAGAGACCGCGCAGCAGAGACGAGAACCTCGTCAAGCGTTCCGGTCAGCTCTCTCATGTCGATGCCGAGCCCGGGCTAGAATACGATGACCGGGCACTCGGTCCCTGACGACCTGGTATTCTGGGGCTGTGGCTGGCAGAGCTACAGCCTAAAGTCGTCGAGCAGGTAGTTTGGCAGTCCCAAGCTCAAGAGGATTTGGATGGCCCTGTACGTATCTACGGCTGCCGGGGGCAACTAGGGGCTCGGTTCCTGCAGCTGGTTGGTTCGGGAGTCGCATCGGCATCTAGGGTAGAGTCAGCTTATATCAAACTAAGCAAGACGTCCGCCTCGTAGTAGTTAGCGTTAGAAAATTAAAAGAACCAAGAGGGCGCAGCTTACATCTGCCATCGATTGCTGGTAGTTCTTTACAGATCCATGCATATCAACTTCAACTTCCCTGGAGATGGGGATCCAGCACTGTGCTGGCCACAGCAATGATCTACGCCCTTTCTACTTGGAACTGAGCCAATCACATATCACGAGGTATACAACATCAAGACACGAGGTGCATGCAGATTCAAGAGACGATACTAGCCGATCTGTCGGGAAACGGGGGAATCCCACCCAGATAAGTAGACAGCAATGCCGCCTCTATCGCAGACCGTGGCAGGTATACTACAAGTGACATTCTAACATCTAACTACATAAAAGTAGTGATAGTGCCCCGCGGTCTTTCACCGCCAGGCCCTCACTTCCCGGTCCAGAGTCGACCCGGTTCCTATGGACGCGACCCTTTGTTTTGAACGGCAGCTAAACCACCGCCCCTCAGGGGCGTCTCTCGACCGCCCGCGGCAGGAATACAGGCTCTCCAACTATAGTTCGGCCCGGGGTGAAGGAGGACCGTCGCGTCTTTTCAGGTCCCTGATCGTTGACCAGCATCGTTCATGGGAGCCGGTGTCGATCTTCGGCGCAGTATCCATGTTTCTGGGCCGCATCCAGTGGGACCGGATGCCGGGCCGAGGCCTGGACCTCGTATCCACCAGGCCGGGATCCAGTCTCCACAGCATAAATTCACCCCCCTTATGGTGCCCTCCGTTGTGCAACCCTTCTCTGCATCAACCCGCCAACCAGTTTCAATCCCACGTGTATCGCTTTCATCGTAAAGATTCAAACAAGTGCCGAACCACCTCTTTTGAGAACAAATTTGCGTCCCCATCTTCCGTTGAGATAGCCGGCCTTTTCTCGACCCCTCATCATGAAGGCCATTGGGATGAGAGCCAAGTCACACGTCCTCCCCATCCTGCGCCCGTGTATAGCATCGAAAACGCCAGCATCGTGTCGCGCGCCGTCCGCGCTCGACCTCGTCTCGCCGCAGCGACGGGAAAGCTCCCGGCCGTCGTCGTGGTTTGGCCACCTCGCGCCGCTCCGGTCCGCGCCCGCCGCCGTCGACCGCGACTGCTACGACGAACGGACGCTCGAGGATCTGCCGGACTATGAATTCGCCCTCCGGGACGACGGGCTCAGGTTAATTCCGCTGTCTATGATCCGGAGTGGGTACCACCGCTGGGGCTTCGTTATATACCGGTGCGCCTACGGCGACGACGACCTGTGGGAGCGCTAGCTCGCCGAGTACAAGAAGAACCTCCACGAGGAGCTGGTGCGCTACCGCCGCGCCGAGCTCCTGGAGAATTACCTCGATTGGGTAGTCGTCGAGGGCCCTAAGCTGGACGGCGCTACCAAGACCGAGGTTAGGAGGCGCTTCCGCCGCTGGGTCCGCGAGGAGACCCGCGAGGCAGGCCTGGGACCCGACTCGGTGTCCCGTTTCAAGTACTGCCTGTACGTCGACCAGAAATGCCTCGACACACTCGAGCCCTTCCAGAGGGCGGGCGAGAACCCTTACATGCAGGACATCATGGGCAAATACCAGCGGCCGCCGATGGTTATTGTCGTTGTCGACCGTCGCTGGAGGCCCCGGCGGATACACATTAAGGAGAAGGACCGGGGACACCCGCCGATCGAGGGGTGCGACGAGCATTACGTCGGATGGGCGTATATGCGGTCGTTTATAACTGCGTCCCTGTACCACGACTTCTCCGGCGACTATGAAAAGCTGGAAGACCGCGAGAGCTACGCTCGACCGCCACTACTCACTCCTTACGGCGCACTTTCGATGCCGGAATAGCACGACGCGGCCAGATGCGGGTGGGTATCCCCCCATTCCACTTGTTTTCCGACCGCTGCTGGGAAAGGAGCGGGATTTGACGCTCCAGGCATGTTTATTATCGGACCTGGCGGTGTGAACTGCTGGAGCGGGTTGGGGTTACCAAGCATGCGAAGGGAGGCTTTTTCCCGCCTGGACTTCAGTGAATGAAGTGAAGCAGTTTGTATTGTACAACAAGTATTGTTCTGGAGACACCGAAAGGAATAAGAAATGGTAGGCTAGGTTGTTGCTAGTTTGATTACTGTCGTTCCCGTCCTCCGCTGTGTGGTACCTAGCCTGAGTTTATTGTTGTGGATGAATGGAACGCGTTTGGGCTCGCCTTCAGAATATCATCGTCAGTCACCGAGAAGACGTTGTCGGGGAAAAGGATTCAGGCGAAGTAACGAGGCTCGAGGACGACTTTGAAGGAATCTTCAAGATTGACGAAACAGTCCTAAACAACGTTCCAAGGAAGTAACCGTGATATTTTACTAGACCCGAGACTGATCTGGAATATACATAGCCTCGGTGAAATGGCTGCGGAGAGTTGCCGCCATGTTCGGATTTGCCGCGGCTCCTTCGTTGTTCCCGGAAATGTTAGCAGCGGCAATCGCATACGCCAGCGTCAACTGCGCAATACTTTACCTCGGACGATCCACCTTGAATTCATGAATCGAAAACTTGGAACGAGAAACCGGGGCACTGAGTGGTATGCTTGAACAGCTTTCTGAGGAGGTACAGTCCATTGTTAGTTTCACAGAGTTTTAGCAAGTTGCAGGAACACATTGACGACTTCATATTGTTCTTGGTCCAGATCTATAATTTGATGAGGGTTGTCAGCGACGGGAAACGCATTCTGATGGTTATCGAGAACTACACGGTCAAGGAGAGAGAAGAACTGATGTGTGACAGAGACATGAAAGAAGTATGCTGCACCTTCCGATGTCTGACCATTCGCTTATTTGGACAATAGACACTTTAGGTAGACGTTTTTCTTATGAAGAACAGGGTTCTCGCCGCTTGTAAGGCAACTTGACTTTACAGCGAGGTCTCAGATAATTTCGTCATCTCCGGCGTGTGCTGGGCCAGTGAACCCCACCTCGTGGGCTCAATAGATGATGATTTTGCGGACAAGGTCGAGGAGATTGAACAGTGGAAGCACAGGATCTGCACAGAGGCAGGACATTTGATCGGCAAGGCAAGTTCATTCATGCATAGCTCGACGGAATGGGACATTGACTCTCTCTCTTCTAGAGGGTGGACGAACTTTGCATCAAGCTTGAGGCTCTTGATCGCAATTGGATCGAGTCTTTTGCGAAGGTCGCCCCGGAGAAAGTGGAGAAAATGATGGGCGAAGCCAGGGTCGAACATGAGATTGTGCAGGAATCGTAAAGTGTGCTAGCTGATTGGTCTTCTTGCGCAAGACGCCAAATAACAAAAAACATACAACATCAGGCATTCGCCGGTCGTCACCGACCCGACTACTACTCCGACCCTCACTGGCTTATCTATGGGAGAGCGGACGGGATCCCGAGTTTTCCAATGGGTATGGTCGTATGTAGAGGTATTTGGTGATGAATGTGTTCATATAGCGATCTCTTTCAGAGGGTCGATGCTCGAAATCGGAGTTGCTGCTTGGGCCGCACCGGTGGCCAAAGTAAGTCTCGGTGTACCGTCAGCATCCAAGGATTAGATAAGCTTCCTGACATCTGCTAGTCGCAAAAGTGAAAGTATCGGTCATCACGTGTGACTCACGTGCCGGTCTCGCGATATCAGACGGTCTAGACCACCGAGACCAGCCATAGCGCGCCGGCTGCTGCCGCGTTATCAAGCCATCTGCGGCATGACGTCAACTCCCCCTGTCAATCTCCCAAATCCAAGGCCCGAGAAAGCCTGAATTCCGCGCCAGTCCCAAGCTACTGGTGTTCGTCCCTCGGGGAATCCTGTTAGCGTCGCGCCATCTCTTGTTCGGCAGGTCTTTTGGTGTTTTGTTCGTCGCAGAGGACGCTGCGACGCATGCGCGTGTCAAGGAGCCGCCGGCGGAATGCTTGCACTAGTGCGCCTGCCATGGTTTGATTTGCCGGGCTTTCTTTGTCACCACGTCAACATGCAGTGGAACCGTGGGAAGCCGCGACGCCTCGTACCACAAAGATGCAGCATACTAAAGATCGATCTGACGGCCGGAAAGAACGTCCATGCGCTTGGATTGCGCCTGCCACGACCAAGATGGGTTATATCTGGGCAGGACGCCGCTTCCTCCTGCCAAAGTCGCTCCCGCCTTTTACTGTCCCTCACATCCTCACCTCTCCTCGTCGTGCCACCAGCGGAAGTAAGCTCTGAAAAGCTTGCACACTAGCTCCTCCAGCTACCCCTCATCCCCAAACAACCGACCCTAACCAGTTCAAAGCCCATCTCCGACGACCAAATCGCCCAAGATGGGAGACCATGGCCAGGAACCGACCCCCGAGAACCACACGATGATGCAGGGCTTCGAGTGGTACGTCCCTGCTGATCAGAAGCACTGGGTGCGACTAGAGAAGCACGTGCCGCAGCTCAAGGCCTGGGGCGTCGACAACATCTGGATTCCCCCAGCGTAAGACCACCTGTTACAGTTACACGCTGCGCCATCAATTGGCAGCTGACCCGATCGCAGATGCAAGGGCTCCTCCAAGACCGGCAACGGATACGACATCTACGATCTGTACGTCTTCCATTGGTCCCCATCGAGCGCTGAGCATTGAATCTAACTTGTCAGCTACGACCTGGGCGAATTCGACCAAAAGGGATCGGTCGGAACGAAATGGGGAACCAAGGAGGAGCTGATGAAGCTCGCACACACAGCCAAGGACTCCGGAGTCGGCCTCTACTGGGATGCCGTGCTGAATCACAAGTTCGCCGCCGACCGCAAGGAGAAGTGCCTCGCCGCAGAGGTCGACCCTGAAGACCGCACCAAGTTCACGAGCGACAAGTACGAGATCGATGCCTGGGTTGGATACGATTTCCCTGGCCGTAAGGGAAAGTACAGCGACATGAAGTACCACTGGTACCACTTCAGCGGTGTCGACTTCAACGCACGGAACGACAAGACGGCCATCTACAAGATCATGGGGGACAAGGGTGACCAATCATGGGCGGATACGCCCGACGTCGACAGCGAGAAGGGGAACTAGTAAGAGGACACTTGCATTTTCTCAACCGTCCCGTCTTCCAAGCTGACCGTGCTCTTTCTCCAGCGACTTCCTGATGGGTTCCGACCTCGACTACGACCACCCCGAAGTCGTAAACGATGTTCTCAACTGGGGAAAGTGGCTCGCCAAAGAAGTGCCCCTCCAAGGCATTCGTTTTGACGCAATCAAGCACTATAGTGAGGACTTTTTGCGCCGATTCATCACCGAGCTGGACAAGGAGTACGGAAAGGGCTGGTTCTTCGTCGGCGAGTTCTGGAAGGACAGCTTGGATGACATGTCCAACTATCTCGCCCGTATGGGCAGGCAGTTCACCCTCTTCGACGCGCCCCTGGTTTATAACTTTAGCGAAATCAGCAAGGGGGATGGCGCCGACATGAGGAAGGTCTTCGATGGTACTTTGGTGCAGAAGGAGCCGATAAACGCGGTGGTAAGGGTACCCCTGCTCCCTCACGCTTCTGACAGCTGATCAGTCCTGGCTAGACCCTCGTCATGAACCACGATACTCAGCCGTACCAGGCTCTCGAGGCCCCGATTGAGGGCTGGTTCAAGCCCATTGCTTATTCCCTCATCCTGCTCCGCACCGATGGCTACCCTTGCGTTTGGTACGGCGATCTTTACGGCATTAAGGGAGAACACCCCTTCCCGCCCTCTTGCGGCGGTGCCCTGCCGAAGCTTATCCTTGCCAGAAAGTTGTACGCCTACGGCAGGCAGGCCGACTACTTTGACTACGCCACCTGCCTTGGTTGGGTCAAGTATGGCACGTGGGACAGGCCCTACGGCTGCGCTGTTGTGGCCAGCAACGCCGGGCCGGGCTCGAAGCGCATGCATGTCGGTGAGATGCACGCCGGCGAGGTCTGGACGGACGTCCTCGGATGGAACGATCGCGAGGCAACCATCGGCGACGACGGATTTGGCGAGTTTGTGTGCTCTGGCACGTCGGTCAGCGTCTTCGTGAACCGAGACGCGGATGGCAGAGACAAGTTCACGAAGGAATTGTGAGTTACCAACCCTCACTCACCACACGAACCCGCGACGGCTTGCTAATACTTTACAGCGACTCGAACATCTACGAAGAGTAATTACTGCATCCATGCACGCATGCTTGTCAGATGAGGCTCGTCCATGCGTGCCTGGGCTTGGCCATTTTGGGGGCCAAAGTGGGGGCCATCGTGGGGGGCGTTCAGGGTTATGGTTATGGGTCTCGCGACAACTAGACTGCCTTGGGAGAATACGGCAAGCCGCACCCGGGCATTGAGAGGAAAATAACTCGCTAACGATTGCGATTGGCGGATATTTCCTCAAACATGACTGCCCAACCCGCTTGGCCCGGATCTCTCCGTGGCAAAGGGACCCACGATGTTAAGTTAAAGAGTAGGAGCTGTCCACCTGCGCCGGCATTCTCACGGCTCATGTGATGGTGTTTTCCGGTCCCGATCTCGTCGTTGGCTGCTTATTGGCCAGCGGTAGGGATCAGAGCGCCAAGCATGAGTCAGTTTCCCCCAGCAAGATCATTCGACAGCTGAATACCCTAGGCCCTCCTCGTATCTGTTTAACATATGATTTTTGCCCCGTGGTCTTTCTAGAGGTTTGAAAAGAATCGATCTCCTGAATCAACACGTTGGGAGTTTCCAAATCATAACGTGGGAATCTCTTCAAGTAGAAAACCGCAGATCTGGTTGAAGGGTCGACAGAGTAAAAGACCGGTGGAAATGTAACCCAGCGATTGTGACTAGCTAGGTACAGGCTCGAGAAAACGTGCCCGGAAATCTGATTCCGTTAGCTGAGATCCAGTCAGCAATTCCTATCTGGCGAATTGAGTCAATATGTACACCTTGTTGACCCGCTCCCGCCTTTGACACGGGAGAGGGGCACAACCACCGTCAAGGCTGAGAAGTTGCCCTTTCTGGAGATTGCTTGTTCAAAAGGGTGCCGCGATCCCCGCTCTTTCCAATCAATCTGTGGTTGGCGGTAGCCGTTTGGTTCACCGGCCGAGTGGAGTTGTGGGCAATCAGAAGGACAAGGACCGAAGAACGGGGAGGCCGAGTATGCTTAGCGGTGAGTTGTGATGGAGAGGCCCGTGGAGAGAATAGGCAGTTGACAATGGCGTCTCTCGAGAGTCTGGGCGAAGAACAAGACATTGGAAAATGTGTATATAACCCAGGCCGCTTCGCTGGTTCTGTCGTGAAGTTAGAAGGATCCTCACCTCAGTCCTCCTGATCTCTCTCTCTCTTCTTCCTCGGAACTCCTCCGCGCTCTTTTAAGACAACGCAACTGGCCTTGCCTGGTTATTCATTCTCTCAACCCAACCAAACCGAAAACATGCGTTTCTCCGCCATCGCCCTCATCGCCGCCTCGGCCCTCGCCGTCAACGGCGCCGCCGTCTCCTCTGGCGCCATCAACCCCGACGCCGTCGCCATCGAAGTCGAGACGGTCAGCTTCTCGGGCAAGAAGGTCGGCAGCGAGATCGTCGCCGCGGGCCCCGAGGAGGACGACGAGGCCGTCGCCGACGTCGCCGAGCGCGTCGTCGGCACCTCGGTCATCGTTACTGCTCTCGGCGGTGCCGCCGTCGATGTTGCCGTCGGCGTCGCCATAAACGTCATCACGCCCATGATTCAGGCCATCATCGACTGGACCGCGGCCCGCGAGGCGTTCACGCAGAAGACGACCTCCGAGATGTGGAAGCGCAACCCGAACCCGAGCAAGTACCGCGCCGCGGTGTGCTACAACAAGGGCTACCGCGTCAAGAACTGGAACAACGTCGCCGGAAAGGCCAAGGTCACTCTCCGGTCCAGCGTTCTCCACACCAAGTAAGTTCACAGCACCGCACTTGTTCCGTTCTCCGAAACTCGAAGGCCCCACTTTCGGAGGTTCCGGGGACCGGAGCGGTCGGGCTCCGACCCGGATGCCTTTCTAGGGGGTTTAGTCTTTTTTCGGTTAGATTCTGACATGTCCTGCAGCTACGACTGCATGTACCTCGCCTCGCCCAACCAGTTCTGGACCGATGCCGAGGGCGGATACATCAACGTAAGTCACAAGAGTGATTCTTCTCAAAGACGGCGGATAGGTGCTGACTATCGCAATAGCTGTCCTACACCTACGACCGCAACCACTGCTCCTTCGACGGCAAGACTGGCGACCTCAACTGCTGGTAAAGACTAACAGCCGCTGCAACTCGGATGCAAGGAAGGCTCGCTGGAACCGGATTTTTTGCTCGCCAGCCAGTCGGAAATGTTCCGAGAAATGCGCCTTGGTCGGATTACTTCACTTCTTGGTAGATATTATTATTTAGAACCCCGACGGGTGAGGGCACGGGTGACTTGTTGCACCTGCTAAGCTGCCCTCGATCAAATGTCAAGTACATATGTCTCTGGCAAACATCACGTAACGTCTTTATCATGATTCATGGGCCCAGCCCGCCCGCCCGGGCCGGTTCCTACAGCGTTAAGTCGGAGTGTAACACCGCCAAGGCTGAGGGGACTGTCCCTCTCCCCGCATCGTGGAGCTCCTCCTCCTTATCGCCGATCCTGCCGCGGTCCCCACCACGTCATATCCCCGCCGTGGATTCGGTATCTTGTCTCAACCTTTCGCTGTGTCACCAAACGGAGAGATTAGAAATAAAGGTCCCCTTATCACCTCGGCTCTCCCCTCATCCCAATTGTAATCAACTCTTTCCTCCCGGTTTACAGCTCCCTCTGTCGTCCTTCATCTCCATTAACCAGTGATACCCCTCTCTCAAACCCGGCGGTCATATTCGCATCGAGGCCGATCTTCCCCGCATCAACACTCATCCACCACTCACATCGCCATCACCATGTCCGACCTCTCGATCCAGCTCGAGGCCCCCAACGGTGTCAAATACACCCAGCCCACCGGCCTTTTCATCAACAACGAGTTCGTCAAGTCCTCGACGGGCGAGACCATCGACTCCATCGACCCCGCGTACGCACATACCCCGCCGCCCCGAATCCGGAAAAGATAAGCGGAACCCTTTTTGGCTGACAACGAACCGCAGCACCGAGGAGAAGATCGCCTCCGTGCAGGCCGCGTCGGAAGAGGACGTCGACAGGGCTGTCAAGACCGCCCACGCCGCGCTCCGGCACGAGTCGTGGAAGGGCATCTCGGCGACGGACCGCGGCGCGCTGATGTACAAGTTCGCCGACCTGATCGAGCAGAACAAGGAGCTTCTCGCCACCATCGATGCGTGGGACAACGGTACAGACCGCACCCTATAGATCCCTTTCATCTGAGCAGGTATGCTGACCCAGAACCAGGCAAGACGTACGCCGACGCCCTCGGCGGCGACCTCTCAGAGTGCGTGATGGTAATGCGCTACTACGCCGGCTGGGCCGACAAGACCTTCGGCCAGACGATCAACACCACGCCCCAGAAGTTCGCCTACACGATCCGCCAGCCGATCGGCGTCGTCGCCCAGGTCATCCCCTGGAACTACCCACTCGCCATGGCCACGTGGAAGCTCGGCCCGGCGCTGGCCTGCGGCAACACCGTCGTCCTCAAGGCCGCCGAGCAGACCCCGCTCAGCATCCTGTTTTTGGGCACCCTGATCAAGGAGGCGGGTTTTCCTCCCGGCGTGGTCAACTTCGTCAACGGGCTCGGCCGCGTTGCCGGAAGTGCCTTGGTGGGACACCCGTTGGTTGATAAGGTCGCGTTCACGGGCAGCACGGCGACCGCGAGGGTAATCATGGGCCAGGCGGCCAAGACGCTGAAGAACATTACTCTCGAGACGGGCGGCAAGTCCCCGCTGCTGGTGTTTGACGACGCGGATATCGAGCAGGCGGTGAAGTGGTCGCACATGGGCATCATGTCGAACCAGGGCCAGATCTGCACCGCCACGTCGCGCATCGTCGTGCAGGAGTCGATTTACGACGACTTCATCAAGCGCTTCGTCGAGACGCTGAAAGCGGTCAGCAAGGTCGGCAGCCAGTGGGACAAAGACACATACCAGGGCCCGCAGGTTTCCAAGGTCCAGTACGAGCGGGTGCTGGAGTATATCGACATCGGCAAGAAAGAAGGCGCGAACGTCGCTGCCGGCGGCGAGCCGTTGAAGATTGGAGACAAGGGCAAGGGCTTCTTCGTCGCGCCGACCGTGTTTACGAACGTGACTACCAAGATGCGCGTCTGGGGCGAGGAGATTTTTGGGCCAGTTGTGGTTATCGCCAGCTTCAAGGACGAGGAGGACGCGATTCGGCTCGCGAACAGCACCGAGTACGGGCTCGGCGCGGCCGTGTTCACGCAGAACGTCGAGCGGTCGCACCGCGTGGCGGCGGAGATCGAGGCGGGCATGGTGTGGGTGAACAGCACGCAGGACAGTGATCCGCGCGTCCCCTTTGGGGGTGTGAAGCAGAGTGGTATCGGCAGGGAGCTGGGCGAGGCGGGATTGGAGGCGTACTCGCAGATCAAGGCTGTTCACATCAACATGGGAACCAGGCTGTAAGGACTAAGAGTCTGCATGGTGGATGCTGGCTTCTCGCGATGTAATGTGGTCAAAGGGGGCGGACGGTGTTTTGCAGGGACGAGATTGATGACTTGCCGGCAGTAATGACGCATGGAACTCAGAACTGCCACTCAATGAATTCTGTTCTGGATTGGGACTCCCATCTTACCCCCTATGTAATATCCCCTCTAGAGCGTACTCAGTGAGTTTAGCATATCACACTGCCCGTTGGAGTCAAAGTCATACGCCACCCCGATGCTGTCTTCCTGCATATAAAGGATCTGCCTTCCCTCATTTGTGAATATTGGCCACAGAGGTAGTTCGACCGAGCTCGTCGATTCATTGGGATCCAGGTTGATCGTGAACGCCGCCACGTATTGTCTCAGGGCATGAGCGAGAGTAGCGTTTCCGGAAAGGACGTCGCGCCTAACGTAGAAGCCCCATCAACTGGATCAAATCACGTCAGCGAATTTCCGAGGATGGTTAAAAGGAAAGAACAGAGCTTACAGCCGATGTTCTTGGACCAAAGGTACGGAGCCGTAGCACCGTGAAGCTGCGAGCCGGCTTCGAAGATCATCTTATAGGCTTTCTGTCCGGCATCCACGGAAGCTTGGACAATCGTGGTCGACGGGCAGTCGACGATCGATGCCCCGAAGATGGCCTGTCTCTGCACGAAAGCCGTGCGTTGAACCAGGCCGTCGAGCGTACCAAAGACGAGTTGTAGGTAATAGAGGGATACAGCTCCACGACTTCACGGATGACTGCATCGGGGACAGTCTGCCACACGGCGCGTAGGTCAGCTATCAACTGATCTCCCGTGGCCAGGGTCACGGGGGTAAAGGTCGGTCCCTCGAACATGTCGCGGTCGACGAGCACGGGCACCTTGCTGAAGTTGCCGGCCCGGAACTGCTCGGCCGGCGAGCCCAGGACGGCTTCCCCGTCGATCGTAGGACCATAGTAGAACAGGCCGTACACCGTCTCCGCCGCGTCCAGCGCGGCCTTCCAGGCCCGCCAGGCCGCGGCGTTCAAAGTCGCCGCGGGGAGCTCGCGGAGGCAGCTTACGTCGGCGCAGGAGCTGGACTCCAGGACGCGGCGGTACTGCTTGTCGACCCAGGTCCGGCTGTACATGGGAGTCCACCACGCATACTCCGAAATTGCCGCGCGGAAGGGAGGGGGATGTTGGCCGCCGTGCAGCATCATCTGCATGCTGACGGAGCCGCCGCCGGCGCTGCCGCCCATGATGGTCACCTTGTGGGGGTCACCGCCGAAGGACCCGATGTGGCGCTGGATCCAGTTGAGAGCTTCGCGCTGGTCGAGGAGCCCTGCATTCGCGACGCTTGAATCTCGGATCTCATCCCCTGCAAGGAAGCCAAAGACGCCGAGGCGGTACTGAACAGCGACGAAGATGACCTCTCCTTGGGCTTGGTGGACGAAAGCGTCACCATTCTCAGGAACACCACCGACGTAACCTGGTACCGTCAGTGTCAAATCTGACACAGTGGCTCAGATGAGAAGTCTTACCGCCGCCGTGGATGTTCACCAAGACTGGGAATCTGGCCGAGGCTGGGTTCTTGGGGACCAGAACGTTCAGGTAAAGGCAATCTTCAGACTCGTACGATTCGAGGCCGTCGGGGGCTGCCGAGCCGGGAATCCACGGGAAACTATTGATTGCGATGCAGTGAGGTCGAGGACCTGGTGCCGTGGCGTTGATGATGGGTTTTTGTAGAGGCCAGGGCTTGCTGTCGATTGGTGCTGGCTGTCGCCAACGGCGTTCGTCCGTCGGAGGCAATGCGTATCGGATTCCGAAGAAGGAGTTGATTCTTGCAACATTTCAGCAACATCCTGATAGTCACGAGCGCAGATGAAAGCTTACTCTGATCTGCTGTTGCTTGAACCAACGTATCGGGCATATCCCAGATCAACTTCTGGAGCTTCCAGTGAACGATTGAATGCTTTGGTACAGCCAGTAGCAATGACAAGGCCGAAGTGAAAAAGAAAGGTTGTTGCCTTCATGGCTGGGAACGAGTGACAATGGAGGGCGAGTAGTAAAACAACGAGGGAATGGATCAAACGAATGTAGTACTGTAAGGACTCCTCTACCTAGGAACAATAACTAGCACTATTTGCATGAGACAAACGGCGCAAAACAATCATATATATGCAAACAAATACGAGCACGCGGTTTCGTGGACAGAGAAATAAAATCGTAGTGGAGAGGCTTGAGACAGGGGCTCCAAGTGAGCACGGCCCTCGCTACGTAGTTGGAAGTTGTGTAATAGTTTGAGGATTAGTATATTGAGATACGCGATACGAGATGCGCGTCTTCGTATAAACTCAACCCCAGATACTTCGCCACAAATTTCTGACTGTACAACAAGGCTTTATGTCCTTGATATCCTCTTGAATCTCACATCCGCTCTAGCTAGGTAGGTACATCAGCCCATTATTTTCCGGCCTCATGGCTGCTGTCCGTCCTTTTCGCTTCAGTCCGTCGCTCTCACGCTGTATAAAGGGGATGTGGAATAAGAGTGCAATTTTTGTCTCGAGATCTGAAGCTTCTATGGATGAAAGACTAGGTCATATGTTCCCTGGCGTAGTTGCACCCCCTTCCCAGATGCCTCCCTCGGCTTGTCGCTTCCCTGCCGGACTATCTCAACAGAGCTCTCCTCCCTCGGCAACAGCAACGTCGCAGTCGTGCTCGTGGGCACAGTAATCTTCATCCTGACATCCTCAGCCTCCCGCCGGAAAGTAACCTCGATCTTCCCGTACGGACAGTCGACCGTCCCCTCGACAAAGTCAAACTCAGACCTCAGCGGCGGCTTCACGGTCCATGTGCGGTACGCGTCCTCCCCGACCCGTACCCCGAGTATGGCCTCGTAGAACCACTCGTAGATTGTGCCCAGCATGTCGTGACACTTGCTTCGGCACGCGTCCTGCCAGAACTCGTTCAGCGTCGTTTCCCCTCTGCGGATGAAGCGCATGTAAGAGGGGTGTTCTTCTTGACGAGCCATGGCCATGACGATGTCGGGTCTGTCGACGTCCGCGAGAGTGTTCCACAGGTACTTGAGACCGATTTCGCCTGCGCGGATACGGCAGTCGGAGACGTCGTCTAGGAAAGCTTTCTGCACGTCTGCGACGTACTCGGCCGGGACGAGGTCGAACTGGAGCGCGAAGGCTTGCGCGATCATCGTCCTGTCTCGGACACCTGGGGTGTCGAGAGACGTATAGTAGGCGTAGGGATGCTCGGCCTTGTCGGTGACGAGGAGGTGTCTGTTGTAAACCTCGCGGATACGGTCGGCCCACTCTCTGAACCGCGTCTCCTTGTGAGCGTATCCCAGCTCCCGCGCCATCATCTCCACGTTCCGTAGACACCGGTAGTACACCGCCGTCTCGATGTTAGCCTGGTGGTTCCCGAAAGCAATATCACGGCCCCAATCCCCCAAGCCGTGCTCGATCAAACCCCCGCTCCTCTCCCTATGTCGGAGATGCTCCATGTACCGCACGCAGGGTCCAAACATCTTTCCAAAAACATGCGTCGACCCATAATACCTCTTCAAAATCTCCGGGATCAGCGCCACCGCGCCGCCCCAGGTGATGGTATCATGCAGCGGGCCGCACATGTACCGCACCTCGGGCGCCATGGTCGGCACCAGGCCGTCGGGCTCCTGCGCGTCGGCGATGTCGTCTAGGATCTTGGAGTGCAGCGCCTCGATGTCGCGGACGTACTGCGTCGCGGGCGCGAGGAGGTGCGTCACCTCGAGCCAGCCGAACTTCTCGATCTGCGGGCAGTCGGTGTGGTAGCTGAAGAGGTTGCTGACGAAGGACCAGTAGCACATGTTGATGAGCGCGTTGGCGTCTTCTTTGTCGGTCTTCATGGAGCCCAGGCGCCGGGCTGCGGAGGATACGTGCCGGCCGACGACGGAGTGGATGATGGGGAGGTTGTTGTTGTCGTTGGCGGAGAGGGATGCGCCTTCGATTTGGATGTATCGCGCGCTTGTGAAGCTGAAGTCGGGTTCCCAGATCTCTGGGCTACCGGTACCTGCGAGCTTGATTTTGGAGAAGACTTTGGTTTCGAAGTCTTTGAATAGGGGATCAGGCATCAGCACGCGGCCGCTCTCGTCGATGCTCTCTGAGTATCGGATAATGATCTCGGATCCGGCGGGGCCGCTGACCTCGACGCGGACCATCGTGGAGGCGTTCTGACCGAGATCAAAGGCGAGGATGGCAGGTTCAAGCAACTTCTTAGACACGGGCTCGAATGTCTCGTGGAGAGTCACGGGCGGCTGACTCTGGTACTTGAGCTTTCCCCTCGGTCCCGTGACGGGCGTGGCCTGCTTCCATTCCGAGTCGTCAAACCCGGGTGCATCCCAGCCAGTGGGATACAACCTCATATCCTTGTCCTCCGAAGCGTAAATGTTAGCAAGCGTCGTGGCGCTCTTCCTGGTCTTCCAGTCCGGGCCAGAGATGACAGTCTCCCGCGTCCCATCCTCGTAAAAGAGGTGCAGCTCGGCGAAGAAGCAGAGCTCGTTGCCGTACCGCACGTATGTGTTGTCCTCGTACATGGGCCAGAAGAAGCGGTCCTTCCCCTGGTCGCCGGCGTAGAACCCGTTCCCGACGTGCGCACCCAGGACGTTCTCGCCTTCGCGGAGGGCTTCGCTGAGGTCGTACGCGACGAACTGCACGGTGCGGTGGTAGTTGGTCCAGCCTGGATCCAGGACGTGGTTTGAGGCGGGTGCGCCGTTGCAGGACAGGTTGAAGTGGCCCAGTCCCGAGGCGAAGGCGACGGCCCGTGTGGGTTTCCGAGAGAGGTTGAGGGACTTGCGGAGGTAGAAGGGCTTGTCGCTGCTGTCGCCGATCCAGACGCCCTTCCACCTGTTGGGCTCGTCTTCGAACCAGGTGCGGAAGATGAGACTCGTGTGAGGCATCTAGTGCATTGTGAGTGGTCAGCACTTCACATCCCGTTCGACGATCAGAGAGCTCGAGCATACGTAGGTCTGGTTCATGCTGTACGGAGGCAGCAGCCGGCTTGATCTCGGATACGCTGTGAAGAACTCGTTGATGCCGCTGGAGACGAACTGGTCATCTTGGTCCCAGACTGTGACCTTCCAGTAGTGGAAGGCCGCCGGCCTGAAGCCACCATCCGGCTTGCAAAGGATGTTCCTCTGGGCGTTGCTCTCCACTCTCCCAGAGTCCCAGATGATATCCGGGTTGCTGCGCTGATCGAGGGCGTCACGGCTCAGGGCGACAACCGCCCGGTAGGCAACCTGAACAGCATCCTCGAGATCGGAGTGCAGAGCCCAGTAGAACCGGATCTCGTCGACGTCTATTCCCAGCGTCTCGTGGAAGGCGTGGATGCCACAGCGCGTGACTTGCATCGTGGTGAGGCCAGCAGGGGTTTCGAGAAAGGGGAAGTATCCCTGTTGTCTTCGTGTGTAGTATTGGTGGCCAACCTAGGTACACTGGCAGGTCCGTCCACAAAGTTCGGAGAGCTTACTTCAAGTACCGGATTCCAGCGCCTCGGCTTCTCGCGAGAAGCTCGTTGTGCCGGTCAACTTCCGGTCCTGATCGGCTCACGGGATCCACAGCGATGGACTCCTAAGGGGCTGGAGGTCGACGATGGCCCGAAAAGACCGAGATTTTGGTACGTTGATGTCTCGAAAAGGTGCGCTGCCGAACCAAGTGAAACAGTTTAGTGGTTGTTAATGTTCCCCGATCCTGATGGGTTGCATTGGGCCAAGCCCCGGGATCGAGATCACGAGCCAGTGGGTTGGTATCGGTAGTTATAGGTCGGAGCTTGGGCCCGACAGCATATTGTCGAATGAAATCCTCCCCAGGAGTGCAGTAATGGGACGTTGAATATCAGCGTGTCATCATGACTCGGGATATCCGAGCGAGAGGGGTGATCGACCGGATTTTCCGGACTCACCACCCTCTTTTTACCACGAAAAGCCGAGAATCCAGTGAAGTCAAAATAACGCGAAAAGATTCAAATTCCTCCAGGAAACAGCACACATCGTTCTCCTCGCTTTCTTCCGAGCATCGGGAAGGATAAGAAAATTTGTGTAGGCTAGAAACCCCACTCCGGGAGGCCGGCCCCGCCCCCTCTTCCTCCCGACTCCAACGACCAGCTGTAAAGGCCCGATTGAGATGATTCAACGGTCCAGTACCAAGTAGTTACCAGTAGCTTCAGAGATTGTGGCAACGGCCTGATAACCTCCTCGGGTTGTCGGGTTAAAGATGTAGCCAGAATCTGGGGCGTTCGCGGGGAGAGTGGGCGGCCCCTCCCTCCATGCATCTCCAGACTTTGGAATCAGGGGATGATCGGCCGAGCAGAAGTACAAATACGACCAAGCCCCACCAGGTTGGATGACACCTCGATCTGGCCACTCCTTGGTATACAGAGATACTTAGGGGATTCTGTCTTGTTGTCGATCGTTGGCCTGTTCGACCTTATTAAGGTCCTGTGGTTGTCTACCTAAGAGTTGAGTCTTTCTCAACAGCCCGAGCATCAGACCCGTCCCCCGACAGAGCTCAGCGTCATCACCACCATGGGGCAACTCACAACAGTGTTCTCCGCCATCTTCCTGGCCATCGGAGGTTTCCTCTTCGGCTACGACTCCGGCATCATCACCTCGACCATCTCCCTTCCCACGTTCAAGGATTACTTCAGCGATCCCTCGGACACAGTCACTGGTGGCATCGTCTCGGCCTTCCAGGGCGGCGCCATCCTCGGCACCATCGTGAACATGCTCTTCGCCAACGGGATGGGCCGTCGCCACACCATCTTCGCCGGGGCCGTGGTCTCGGTCATCGGTTCCGCCATCCAGGCCGGCGCCGTCAACATGGCCATGATGATCATCGGCCGCTTCATCGGCGGCGCAGCCGTCGGCATGGTGACGTCCACGATCCCGATGTACGCTTCCGAGTTGTCCGAGGCCAAGTACCGCGGTGTGCTTTCCGGACTGCTGCAGTGGATGTTGAGCTGGGGTTTCTTTGTTGCCCAGTGGCTGGGTTACGGATGTGCCTTCAATAAGTCTCAGTTCTCTTGTAAGTGCAGCTCTATCAGTCTATCTAGATCCCAGCCCGTCAGAAAGATGGATCGTCCACTAACTTCTGGATAGGGAGGTTCCCCCTCGCATTCCAAGCTTTCCCCGGCATCATCCTCGTCGCCGGCGTCTACTTCCTCCAGGAATCCCCCAGATGGCTGATGGAGAAGGACCGCCACGAAGAGGCCCGCAAGTCTCTGAACAAACTCCGGAGCGGACGCGACCAGGAGACGATCGAGCTCGAGTTCCGCGAGATCCGCGACGTCATCCTCGCGGACCGCGCCCTGGGCGACATCACATGGAAGTCCATTATCACCAAGCCGTCCTGGCGCAAGCGTCTGCTCCTCGGCTGCGGCGTGCAGGCCTTCGGCCCCCTGAGCGGCATCAACGTCATCAACTACTACGGCCCCCGCATCTACGAGATCCTCGGCATCGACAACCAGACCTCGCTGATGATCATCGGCATCAGCGGTGCGCTGTCCATCGTGTACTGCACCATCGGCCTCTGGCTCCTCGACCGTGTCGGCAGAGTCAAGCCGCTTATCGTCTCGGCCGCCGGTCTCGCTGCGTCACTGCTCGTGAACGCCGTGCAGACGCAGTACTTCAACGCGAACAACGCCAACCAGCTGCGGAGCATGGTCGCCATGAACTTCGTCTTCAATATGTTCTACACCCCGCTCGGCATCATCTCGTGGGTGTACCCGGCCGAGATCTTCCCCGTCGAGGTCCGCGCGCTCGGCAACGCCGTCACGACCTTCACCAACTGGACCGTCAACCTCGTCTTTGCCCAGTTCTCGCCGCAGGCCCTGACAGCCATTGGATTCCGGTACTTTTACGTCTTCTTCGTCTTCAACCTGATCGCCATGGTTTGCTACATCTTCTTCTACCCGGAGACTAAGGGGAGGACGCTGGAGCAGATGGACGAGCTGTTCGGGGACCAGCTCGTGCCGCACGCCATGCAGGACTCTGCTGGTGCCGCGGCGGCTGTTTCCAAGGATGAGAAGCTTGTTGAGCAGCTCGATCGTGTTTGAGCGGGTCACACATAGGCCGATATTGGATAATATGTAATGAGAGCGAAGATGGCGGGTCACCTAGGGAGTGACTGGACGGTGATGTAGAGGCACTACTCTTCTCTACAGTTACGAACTCAACAATCATAATGTTTCTGTCGTGATCTAGAGCATACGTATAGGAGTGATCATATCCAATGATTTGAGAAGCGAGTGCCGCTTACTCAATACGCAGAGTGCTGCACTTTGTCACGTGATCTCGCGACGCGAGCTTCCTAGGCTCCACCTGCTGAAATTGGATGATACACAAGTGCTTCATCAATATCGAGGCTCATGGCTGCCTAGCCGCGCCGTAGACGTGCATTGACGTGAATGTTGGTTGAACCCACTAATCGACAGATATTTATCTCAGACGCAACCGCTCCTTCGTCTTTCGTTCAACGTCCTTCATCTAGCCAATTGACTTCACCTCTCAAACTTCAGCCATGGAAACGCCCGACCCAACCCAACATGTACCGCTGCCGCCTGCCGAGGTTGCCAAAGACTCTGTGATCAACATGAGGATGTCTTCCAAGGCAAGACGAATCTTCTGGAGGTTCCAAGAGCCCCTGGAAACCTCAGTCTTTGTCCTGCCGGCGGATTTGGATCCCGATGGCCCCAGAGAGGCTTATTTCCAAAAGACCGACGACGGGCACGAGCTACATGCCGTCTCGCAGGAGCCGCTCACCGACAAAAACCTCACTTCCATCGCGGTTAAGTCGTTGGAACTGGATGACTGGCCAAACAGCTTCTACGAGCTGCACTACGAACACGACGACCTGGGTAGCGAGGACGAGGACGAGAACGATGAGCAGGACGAGGATGCGCAGTGGAAGTGCTCGGGATGTGGGGAGATGAGTCCCAAGAAGCACGAGCCCCTCATCGTCAAGGCCTCAGAGAAACCCTACGTTACGGTCCACGACTTCATCACTGCGGTTTACCCTTGGCTGATGAGCCTCCGGGACGAGATGGAGCAGGCCCGTACGGAGTTGGAAAAGCCACCGCTTGGTGACAACATGTTGGTGAATGCTGTCGATCCGAGATTTGTTGATTTGGAAGACGAGCAAAAGTGGCTGGCTCACGGGAGGCGTCTGCTCGAGGATGGCTATGTATTCGACGTCGCGAAGGGGTTTCACGTGCCGAAGGCAAAGCGCAGTTCGGAGGAGGGGCGGAGGACTCATCTTCCAAGAGAAAACGCGAGAACTAGAAAACTGTGCCAGTAGGGACCCACATAATCATCACAGCGTCGACTTGGGCGGCTCCCAGTGCTCCATGTTCTCGAAAGAAATCTTGGCGTTCTTCATCCTCATTCCCAATCTCCACCGCCCCAGACCCGGCCAGAAGTTCTCCTCCTTTGATGACTCGTCCTGATTCATGTCGAACCACCCCGCATCCGTCTGCGAGCTCGAAATCGACGGGTAGAACTTGCACCATCGGTCGCTGCCGACAAGCTCTCCCTGGGCACTGTTCCCTTCAGGCACGGGCGGCTGCACGAGCGTCAGGTCGATGCCGGCAAACCTGACCAGCGATGTCGAGAGGGGAAAGCTGGGCATGTAGCGGACGGGCCGGTAGGTCGTCTGGAAGAAAGGCTTCTCGTCCAGTGTGGCTTCGCTCACATCGCCCGTGGTGTCGTGGGCAAATATCTTGATTTCTGTAGCACCCCCAGGGAGTTCGTTGAACTCGAACCGGGCCAGATGCTTGGGGGTGTTCCAGTCTGGGCCTTCATTAGTATTTGGTAGTCTCAGACAACGGACGCATTCCTCACCCTTTCGTCCATTCCAGCATGCAGTCTTTTGCGACACGTAGATCCTAGAAATCCGCATGTTCCTTTTCTCTATCCTCTTCCCGTCCTCTTCGACCGCATATGTGTACATCCCGGTGGAGAGGATGAACTCATCGTATGGTCCTGCGGGACTCGAACTATACCGATGGATCTGGATGGTGCCGAGCCCACCTTGTGGCGACCCAGATTTTGACGAGTTTGCAAACGTAGACTGGGCCTCGAGCGGGGAGAAGGCAATGTTGGAGGGTAGGCTTCGAGCCTGCGACGAAGGGATCCAGAACATGAACATGTACGACTTCCCTTTCAAATCCCAGGGGGGCGGGATGTGTTTGATGGGACCATCCTCCTCTGTCATCGCGCTTGATCAGTCCGATGCTATCACTGAAGCAGATGATAGGTACTGGATTTCAGTTGGATTCGATTTGGTCTGTTCTTATCAGTCTCCGAATAAGGCAGGCTGTCGGAAAGCTCGAGTGAGAGCGATAAAGGACGATTCAACGATCCGGGCTGGTGCGGGGAAGAATGGCAAAAGTAAAGAGAGATGGACGGCTTCCCAGAGGCGTAAGGCCTGCAAAGAGGCGCTTCAGCTCGAAAGGGTGGCGCCCAATGATGGTCGGACTACAACTCTTGGCTAGTGAGACACGACCAACTTTGGAAAGGCGGCAGCTTTGCCAGAAAGATATAATAGGCAAATCATCCAGGGCTGAATCAGTTGAGCTTGGCGTTTTCCTTGTGGCTGACCTGGCTGGTTCTGTAGGAGGTGACATGAGAGACGCAGAGATTGGTCCTTCTTGACGTTTGCACGTGGCATCATCCTCGGAACACATGGAACAACAATCTAGGTATTCGCGGGCTATCATGAGTTATCCGAGACTCGTGTGGCTTTGGTCCGTGGGCCAAAAATCGTCATCAATACATGCATGGACTTCTATAACTCTCCAAAGACTTGGTGATAATTTCACGAGTACAACAACACCGACTTCTGAATCGCTCGCTCTAGCTCCGTTTCTCCAAACGCTGGCCCAATGTGCAGACAAAAGCCAATCTCGCAGATATTTTGCAGCAACAGGGCCTTGGATACTCTGACAGGCTGTAGCGTTCTAAACCATCGCTCCCGAGAATGGTCGACCAGCACTTGTGTTGCGTATCCGTCCAGGTCTTGATCCTGTCGGCTCGAAATCACGCCGAGTTCGAGCTCGAGGATATCTTCGTCAACCTCCGCCAACGTCTGCTGCCGAAGCCACTTCGCGACGTCGTTCGCGTTGCGGATTTGTCCTCTCCTTTCCACGGCCGATATCTCGGGCGCCATGGGAAGCGCGTCGCTGGCGCTCAGAAATGCTCCGCCGTAGTCTCCGTCGATGCCAAAGAACTGGTCGAAAGGTGCCATGGCTAGTCGACCAATCTCAGCTATCCCTGGCCCGAGACACCAACGGAGGGTGAAGAGAACCTCTTCGCGGGTCTTGTACTGCAGGACGTGGCCGAACTTTTGTCGTATCACGGGCGTGGAGATATCCGTGGTGCTCCAGAGGTCGTCGTAGGCGGAGCGCAATGCCCGTAGTGTGATGTGCACGCTGAACGGGCTGTCCAGCTTCCCTTCCGTGGACTGTTTGTATTGGCTGGGTGAGATGTGAGATACCACTGGCCTTTGAGACAGCCATCCGTTGCCGAATAGGTTTTCTTGGAGACGTGGGTAGACGTCGTCGTGGTCGCTCTGGGCGGAAGAAGACGGCTTGTTGTCGGAATCGGAGGTGTCATTCTGAACCTCCATCGCGGAATCATGCCCGCTGTCGCTGCTTCCGCCGTTTGATGTTTGACTCTGAGAGGGTTGGGTGCTTTGAGTTTGGTCGTCCCCGTTCTCGGACCCCAAAGACTGCTTTTCCAAAACAACTGGCGGATCGCCTTGCGGGTTTTCTCCCAGGGTCTCAGATTCCTGGCACAGAACAGAGCGGACGTGGTTCATGGATTTCCGCAGGTTGTCCATCAGGGCCATGTCCTGTCGGGCCCATTGTGACTCGACCACGTTCTCAGCGAAAGCCGAGAAGGTGGAAACAATCTGGTCTATCGTCTTCTCGAGCTTTTCGACCTCTTGTCTCCGCTCCTGCTCAATGGTCTTCTGGCGTTGACGAAAGGTGCTCTGGGCAACGCGGTTCTTCTCGCGGCGATTCTGTGGCGCACGTGTTAGTCAGTCTGGCAAGCTCGGGAGCGCAAACCAACGCGTTACGCCCTGGAGACTTGCATTGAGCTTATCGCTGCGTGAGGGCTCCTTGCGAGGTCGGCCGCGTCCCTTTCTTTCCGGGTCGGGGTACGATCGGGCGGGTCTTGGGTGCTCCATCTTCTCACAATGCGGTTTCGAGAGTTACGTACTTGGATGGGTTCAGCACATGCATGGAGGGAGACAATCATACAAAACGCGACGACAATGGGTTTCTGCAAATATAATATCACATTCTGATTAGAGTTCATCCAATATTGTGTCATCCCTAGGGCGGGACAAGCTGACAAATGTTGTAGTGCGTTGCTGCCACGATCTGTCCTTCCAGCAACTATGATTAGTGAACAATCCTCGGCAACCATGCTCCCAGCAGCCACGTCGAGATTAGTTAACATCATTCGCCAAGCATCCGTGTACCAATGCCCTTCCCTTATCGAAAACATCGAGTCTGAACTACACTAGCCATGACTGCCGGCATGGGTAATACCAGAAGGGAACACCCTGCCTTAGCGGGGGTGGGCCAGGCCCTTAGATTGGAGCCACTCGATGATGGTGTTCGCCATCTCGACAGGCTTCTCCGTCGGAATGAAGTGCCCACAGTCCTCGATGGTCTTGGTTGTGAAGTCCGGCCAGAAGGCCCGCAGCTCGAGGTTGTCAAAAACTGCCGGGGGGCAGACGGGGTCCCTTATCCCGCCCATGTGCAGGAAGGGCACCCGGATGAATTCCGACTCGGCCGGGAGGTTCTGCTCCACCTCCATGTGCACATTCTCGGCGAGCGAGCGGTACCACATCAGCGGAGAGACGAAGCCGTCGATTGCGAAGTCGGTTTTGGCCGCCTCGAGAACCGCTGGGTCGCTCGCGAACGCCTGTAGCTGCGTCCGCTTGTCCGCCGCGAGCCAGTTGCGGAGCCCGTTCCTGCGACCAAAGGTGTTGTTCATGTTGTTGTTCGCGCCGTAGCCCGAGGCCAGTAAGCTTTCGGGGTGCGACGAGAGGAGACCGGGTGCTTCGTCCGAGGCGAGGAACTTGTAGTAGTGTTTGACCGGCCAGCCGAGCGTGCGCTCGAACTCGTCTGCCTGGGCCTCGATGTCGGTGGGGGTTCGGATGACGCGTTCGTAGTTGTATGCGCCGACGGCGAGGGCCTTGATGCGGTCTGGGTGCCAGAGGTACATGCGGTGGGCCATGAAGGAGCCCCAGTCGTGGCCGATCGAAATGAAGTGGGTGATGTTCTCGGTGTCGAGGAGTTCGATGATGTCGTTTGCCATGGCGCTGGAGTTGAAGTAGGACACGTCCCACGGCTTGGAGGTGCCGGCGTAACCAAGAAGGTCGGGGATCAGGAGGCGCATGCCAATGACCGCCAGAATGGGCACCATCGACTGCCAGATGGCAGCCGAGTCGGGGAACCCATGAAGGAGAACGAGGGCCGGGTCGGAGACGGAAACATTAGACGGTGGAGACACGTAGTAGGTGTACTCCAGCGAGCGGGAGTTGATGAAATGCTTTTGAACAAGTGAATCCATCTTGCTTTCTGAGCTTGCCGAAGCTGTTTCTTGCACGATGTGCTAGTTTGTTAAAATGGTCTTGAGGTCGCAACTATGACATGCTTTTGTATTCAGAGACGACCGTGAACAGTAAGGGCACACGTGGAGACAACATTCTAAGACGAAAACTTCGTGAAGTTTGCGGACAGGGATAATACTTGACTTATGTCAGTAGGCCGTATGCCCGTAATCGTGATAGCTGTCGATCTTGTGAAGATCGACAACCCAAAAGTAATTTGAACGAAGAGCGTCATCCACGGCGGTGAGATTATGCGGCGCTGCCCCGCCATACTGGGTTAATAAGAAAGCAATTGAATTTTGATGTAATTGGTATGTTTTATGGGGTATAATGTTCTCATTACAAGTCCTGTTGATGATCTAATCACAGGCGTTTCTCAAAAAAACGAGAAGGCGGTGGAATTATATAATTCTTCCGGGCCCCCTACGATGGAGCTTAGTTAACCAACCACGATCAACAGAGCTTACTCAACCGACATCGATGGAGTAGGGCGTCCAGAACGAGACACCATGGAGTGCATTTTAAAGAAATATACATGTTCGCCGGATCCAATTCTTTCGGGAGCTGATGGTCACCTGCTTTCCCATAGTCGATTGCCAAGATGAGCGTGGAGATGACGGACAGTCAGAAGAGCCGAGACGATGCTCCCACTTCCACGGACGAGGGAAGCCCGCAATTGACGGCCAACAGGACATACGGCCTGCGCAGTGCTTTGGCAGCTACGCTCATCATCTTGTGCCAGTTTGTTCAGGTATGGATCTCGACCTCGCCCAGGATTTCAAGTCACGACTAACACCGTGCAGACTATTCCCTTGGGCGCAGGAATCAACGGCGGTATCAACATTACACAGAAACTAGGAGCTTCGCCCGAACATGCACTATGGGTTATTGCATCATATCCGTACGCGACCCTTCACCCTCTAGAAATGCAGGTACTTTGAGCGGAAGTCGCTGACCGCAAACCCTCAGCCTCACACAGGGAACGTTCGTCCTCATGGGGGGCCGAGTGGGCGCCGTCTACGGCCACAAGAACACCGCTGCGGTCGGGGGCGTCATCTGGATCGTGTTCCATCTTATCACTGGCTTCATGCGTAGCATCATCTCCTTCAGCATCATGCGGGCTATGAGCGGCATAGGTGCCGCGTTCATCTTTCCAAACGTGGTCGCGCTTCTCACCATCACTTATCCTCCCGGCAAGGCCCGCAACATCTCCGTCGGCCTCTTCGGATCCATGGCTCCCATCGGTGCTGCCGGAGGCAGTGTATTTCCTGGTCTGTTTGGCCAGCTGCTGCCATGGTGGTGGCTCTTCTTTTTCTTGTGAGTTGAGAGATGCTTGAACCGGAACTTCGTGATAAATGAAGCTGACGAATTGCGTCGTCAAGAACCATACTAGGGACTGTCGTCTTTGGCCTCTTCTATCTTGTCGTCCCGAGCGAGGGCAAACCCATGGAACCCGATGGGAAAATCGACTACTTGGGCGCCTACTTTGGTGTTGCTGCGTTGATACTCTTCAACTTCGTCTGGACGTGAGTAGACAAGTACCCATCCGTATTCCATCAATGCTAATTCGGTTCGCAGGCAGGCCTCTTTGGTCGGTTGGTCAGTGCCGTACGTCTACGCACTCCTAATTGTCTCCCTCCTCCACTTCGTCGCATTCGCAGTCTGGGAGAGGAAGTACGCCTCGCAGCCCATCATGCCGATGAACATCTGGACCTCGCCATCATTCAGCATGATGATTGCATCATCCTTCATATCCTTCATGGGCTTCGGCATGGTCATCTGGTACCTGACCGCCTGGCAGATTCAACTCAGGGGTTACTCCATGCTGCTGAACGCCGCGACCTACGTGCCGCTCGCCGTTGGCGGCGCCGGCGCAGCGCTGCTGAGCGCGCAGGCCGTGAGACATCTAGCTGCGCAGTACATCTTGGCTATTGGTTCGCTGGCGACGGTCATCTCGCTCGTGCTTGTGGCCACCATGCCGGTGCAGCAGACGTACTGGGCACAGGCTTTCCCTTCGATCCTGCTGGGCGCGCTCGGGCCTGACTTCGTCTTCACGGCGTCGCAGATCATCGCGAGTGGGACGGTCAAGCGCGAGCAGCAGGGGATCGCCGGATCGCTGATCGGGACGATATTGTCGTACGGCTTGGCGACGGGACTGGGCTTCGCGGGGACGGTCGAGTACTACACCAACAACCACGGGAAGGACACTGTTCAAGGATACAGAAACGGGCTGTATCTTGGTATTGGTATGGCGGCCACGGCAATTGTTCTGGCCCTTGTGTTTGTGAGGATCCCGAAGGACCGGCGGGAGGGCTGGGGCGACGAGGGCGAGGAAGCTGAGCTTTCATGAGGGGGATGATCTCTTGGATGCTTGGCATACGTGGGCTGAGTGCGTCAGGGATATATCTTTTCCCACCGATCAACGTCATGTTGCGCGGACAAGATATTTGTTAGTTGGATGAGCATTCTGGACGTTCTATATGCCAAGAGCACTGCCTGCGCAAAACTTGAATACTTTGCCGTCCAGTTAATGATCCTAGTAGCTGCGATGAATCGTGACAAGATAATGATGTCTCCTCGTGTCTTACTATGTGGCTGACTTATCAAACGTTTCTTGGCTCCTCTGCTGCACACGATGATGATTTCAGTGGAGGAGTAACATCGTCGTTACTGAAAGAGTGGAAAATAGCTTGCATCTTCTTGTAGCATGTACATTCTCGCTACCAATCTAATTATCTTCTCCAAGCGATATCGCTGTCGAGCACCTGCACTTCTGTTCCACCACAGCCTCAAGGCTCGTGATGCGAGGTGGCAATCTCCTTCTCGTCGCGCTCCAGGGCGCCGACCTGCCCGTCTGACCGCCGCTGGTCAATGACCTCTTCCGTCTGGCGGCGCCACGTCCTCGGCATGCCCTTGCGCGTGAAAAGCACGTCCATGTCTTCGAGTGAGATGCCCTTGGTCTCCGGGATCAGGAAGAAGGTGAAGAAGAACCCGAATACGACGGAGCTCGCAAACAGGAAGAAGGTGCCGTACTTGATGTCGGCCATCATATACGGCGTCGAGTAGACAATGGTGAACTGCCCGAGCCACTGCGCGCACGTCGTGAAGACGAGGCAGATGGAGCGGATGGCCATCGGGAAGACTTCAGCGCTGGAAGGGGGGCGATGTCAGTCTAGACATTCTCGGTAGTATTTAATGGCAGAATTTGTGACTTACCAAAAGATCCAAGGGATACCGTTCCACGAGATGGCATAGAAGACGGCAAAGATGTACACCATGACGATGGCAACGTACGCACCGGGAGACCTCTCTCCAGCGGATACGGTCCCGGAATCAAAGGACCCGGATAGCTTCGCATACGCGCCTAGGTAGAACAGCGCGACGGCGGCGCCCACGGAGCCGATCATCAGCGACTGCCGGCGGCCGAGCGCATCAACTCCCCAGATCATGTACAGCATCGTCGCGCACGCCTTGACGATGCCGAAGATGCCCGTCGCCAGCAGCCCGACGCTTGTGCCCGTGAACCCGATCGACTGGAAGATGCTCGGGCTGTAGTAGTTGAGCGCGTTGATGCCGCTCATGTTCTGGATGAACATGAGCGCGACGCCGAGCATGAGCCGGCGGCGGTTCGTCGGCAGCCTGATCTGTCGGAGCTTCTCGAGCAGGCCGCGGTTCGCGCCCAGCGCCCTCTCCTCCTCGATCTGCTGCAGGATCGTGTTGATCTCCCAGTTGACGTAGGGGTGGTCGCCCGGGAGTTTGCGGAGGCGGCGGAGCACGTTGCGCGCCTGCTCGGTGCGCCCCGCGTTAAGGAGCCAGCGCGGAGACTCGGGCTGGAGGAGCATGCAGATGCAGAGGAGGGAGCCCGGGATGATCTGCAGTGCGAAGGGGATGTGCCATTGCTTGTCGGAGGTGCCCGAGATGTGGATGTTGACGCCGTAGTTCACCCAGAAGCCGAAGATCTGCGAGAACTGCAGGAAGATTTCGAATACGCCGATGAGACGGCCGCGGATGGCTGGAGGACCGGACTCGGAGATGTAGACAGGGATGATCATGGACGAGGAACCGACGGCAAGACCTGTTTCCGGGCGGTTGGGTTAGTTCTTGCAACACGGCTGTGTCTAGATCTCAACTCACCTGTGAGAACGCGACCGGCGTAGATGAAGGCTAGGTTGCCGTTGGCGACAAGCTGCAAGACTGCGCCGAGGTCAAAAAGGGCACCGCAGCCGATCAGGACCCAGCGGCGGCCGAACCACTCGACGAGCTGGTAACAAAAGAGGACACCAAAGAAGCAACCGCCCTGGAAGGTGCTGACGATGTTGGCTCTCAGCGCCGCCAGGGCGTTTCCGGTCGACGAGTCGAGGCCGAAGCGGCTCTGGAAGGACGGGAGAGCCATGGTTCCGCCAATGAAGGCGGAATCGTATCCGAACATGGCCGAGCCCATGGCGGCAGAGGCAGCGAGGCCATAGATCCTCCAGTTGTACACCTCTTGGGGGGCCGGATTGGCCGAGTCGTCCTTCGGCCGCTTGAAGATGTTCACCATGGTGACGATGTTTTGGGTGGGTCGTCCGGCAGGGTTGCAAGCACTGATGTTATCGGTGAAGTGAGAAGAGTTCGGGATGGTGTCCCAACGTCGCAACGACGAGACGGCAGGTTTAAATCATGAGAACTAGCAAGTAGAGAAGAAACAAACTGGTGGAGCTCAAGTTCGTCCCGTCTTTACTAGTAGAGCAGCGTTTCCACCCCCAGATTTCCCCGGAAATCCACACGTCAACTACCCCAGATTCCAAAGAGGGGAGGGTGAATGTTGTTCCTCCAATGCTCGTCATCCGCACGGCAACTTTATAAGAAAGAGGGGATGGAAAGCAGGGAAGAGTTATCTTCCGTCGCCAAGAGGCTAATCGGCACATGGGAGCCATACCCGGTAAGTTTCGGTGCTTGTGATTTGACGGAAGATGCATAATATCAGCTAGTGGAGCGTGCCGAGTACAGAAGCTTGCTTCTGTTTGCGAGAACAACCTGGAGACGAGACTGCTGATTGGGCGATTAAGGGATGCTGTGAAATACGTCGATCTCTGGATCTTTGTTTAGCCCTGCCGACTACAGCCTCCATGTTTACATGAACCGTCACATGGTTACCATTGTGGCCGGTATTTCTGTTTTGGTACGAACTTGAGACGACAAGTTGCCACTCAAGATATTGCGCGGGGGTGGCAACTCGTCTGGGCGGTCTCTTCTCATCTTTAGACCGAGATTTCCACATCTCCCACATTAAACGCCCTGATACAGTCACCCCATCCCAGCCTGGGAAGGGCTCTTTTCTATTAAACAGGTCCGCGTGATCCAATTATTCTGTGGACTCTTCTTGCTTAAGAGGAACAATCATTTCACACCCCCAGGCCAAACATCCCACCATCCGTAGGCATGCGGCTAGTGTGGTTAGGGGATTTGGGATGCTCAGCTTAGGGTGTTGGAATAAGCAACCACATATCGAAGAGTGCACTTGGGCTAGGATTCTGTGCAAGTACTTATTATTCTTTGACCACAATAACACTGTTTGTGTTAATCGAATATTGTTCAACAAGCTGACCAAGGCCACGGAGCCCACCTACACAAGTCCAATTATACTCGTCTCTCTGCCACATTGGAAGTATAGTCCTCATTACAGCACGTTTCTGCACGGTGCTATGTGTATCAGCCGGACAACAAGAGTCTTCGTGTCATAAAGCACAGTGGATTGTTTATATCCCCAACCACAGCTGACGAGAAATAGGCGCCGCAGGTTAGTCCAATTCAACACGTGGAGCGAGTTAGCCTTTCTGTGACTACAATTCTAAATAGAATACCTAGGGATGTAAAACAAATTGAAAGTTAGGTAGCGACTTGTATATCATTTTTTTCTTACTTACAATGGCTACGTCAAGGTTTCCTCTCTCCATGTAGCTATGATGTGGGTAGCATGGGTGCACTTCCTGGTATGTTTAAAGTACAGCAAGACTTTCAGTAGGAGAGCCTTCGGTCACGGGACTTTCTGCTATCGGAAACCCTACCACGGTGATTGGGGCAGGCCGCAGGGAGCAGTGAATTGTCGTCATTTGATGCGAGACTTCCCCCAGTATTGATCGGGGATTCCTCTACAAGAGCGGTACAGCTCCAGTTAGGACATTGCGTAGGAGGCATGGCATCCACGGTACATGGGCCGCAACTGGGCCACAAGTTGGTCACTAGCTCGGGATCGTGTTTGGGCAACGGGACGGGACGCAGCTTCCCTGCCTTTCTGTCACGACCGAGTGGAAGGTGGCGATCAACCGGTTCCGAGACGAGACGCCGGTCGAATGGGGGTTCCCTGGTGTTCCTTCCATCATCCAGTCCGTGTAATTGCCGGGCAGTGGCAGGCTACTGTGCCTACCTGCCGTCAGGGTAACAAAATGCCCATGTCGATGTCTTTTTAGAAGAGGGACAGCAGTTGCGGTAGTTGAGGAGATACTCGTGGCTTCCAACCCTCGACCTCGACACTTACTGTCGTCCTCCTGTGTCTTTCCCTTCTCTCCTTCTAAGAACCTCTCCGATTCCCTTCGCCACACTCATCAGATTCATCATTCACATTTCTTGGTCGCCAAAATCTCCGAGTTCCTAAAGATCATCGGCTTTAAATATCTATGGGTCCCAACAGCAACAACAACAACAACAGATGGGGGGACCTTTTCGTCCCCGGGGCGGCTCCGGTAATCTCCCCGATGGCCAGACTTCCCCCGAACAACCACAACCGCCGCCGTCACAACCATCCAGACAGCCGATCCAGTATTCTGCCCAGCTGCAGCCACGATCCAATCAACCGTTGCGGCACAATGAGATCAGTGGTCTAGGTGTGCTCCGAGATTCCCAGCTTTTGCCTCAGGCAAATTACAGGGTTCGTCTTGCTCCCTTGTTTCAGACGCTTCGAACGAAGCCGCCGCAAATGAGCCGCGATAATCCTCGATACGATTCACAGGGGCCTTCATCACCTCCCCGCTCTTCCCATCCCCACTCCACCGGACATTCCCTGCCCAGCATCCACTGCCACTCGTGCAAAAAATGGAAGCTAGATTGGCTCCCCCCGCCTCCAGGAGACACTTCTTGCAAGTGTGGGGCATTGCCAGTATCCACGGCGCGAGAGAGCGCTGCGCAAAGCCAGCCAGCTCCTCCATTGTCGAATGTCTCTCGATACGAGTCACGGGGACCTCCATCACAGCCGCGCTTTTCTCGTCCCAATCACACCGGACAACCGCAGGCCACTCAGGCTCTGCCTCAGCAGACAGCTTCGGGGGCCCCCGAGAAAGCCAACTGCAACGCGTGCGGTGTATTGACGCGGCATGTGTTCCCGCCTACTCCACAATGCCGCGGTTGTATTATGACCGTGCAAATGGGGGTAAAGAACGCAGAGATAATGCGCAAAAACAGAGACAAAAACAGAGACAAAAAGAGGGCATGGCGTAAAAACAACAAGTAGCGTTCCCGCGAGCAAGGTCGAGCAAGCAATGAAGGCGAAGATAATAAGGACTAACAAGAAGAGAGTAAGAGTCATGATTCCCGCGAGTAAAGTCAAGTTCGTGAAGGCGAGAAAAACTGTAATGGTTCGGAATGAGTGATGATGATATGGGCGACGAGAGACCAGAGAGGCCAAGACTAAGCAGCTGCACCAGTTAAGATCGATAGAAGGGTCGTAGGATTTGAATCGCAGCGTACCATTCCCCCCCTGTCCTACCTTTCAAAGCAGGATGCCTCGGTATTGTTGGTGGCATTGCATTTGTGGCTCATTGAGCGCAGTAACCACTTCGGGTCTTGTGCGGACGTTTGCAACATGTCGCAGCAAGCCTTCGGCATGCCCTTGAGCTTATTCAAGCTTATTCATTCCGTCTCCGTCTCGGAAACTTTCTGAGCGAGCTAGGAAAACCGTAGCTGTAACAGACATGCTCCACGGAATGTTAATCTATTGCCAAAGTAGACGCCGGACTCGTGGAATGCCGAGTCGGTGGTAATGTGTCGTCCCACATTTCCCTCAAACTTCGGCCCGGCACTACGAGGTCCTTCATTTTGGTACCTATTGGATGGTGAGCTTTTGATTCTTAAAAGTCCGAGGTTCTCTCTCCAGAAACCTCCCAGAGGAGCTCACGCATCCCTCTCCTCTTGCCTCTATTGAGTATCTAGACGTTCTGCCCAGTCTTCTTCAACATGCCCCCGTCCCTTCATCGCCAGATGGCCTCGCTGCTTGGCAGCTTGTCCCTCTTTTCCAGTCTCCCGGTGGCAGCGGCCGAGGACTCGACAACATCGACTCCGATCGCCCGCGTCTGCGGCCCTACTACCGCCAACATCACCTGTGTATCTCGATACGGCTCCCTGCTACCTCCAAACTACGACCACAACCCCAGCCCCATCAATGGTTATACATCCACCTCAATCCCCTCGGACCCCTCGTGGGAGCTGGTCCAGAAGGCAGGCTTCGTTGTCTTCGACGAGGAGCTCGCGATGCCTATTCTCGGGGACAACCCTCGTATTTTCCCCAGGTTCATCCCCACCATCCCCGTCGTTCACGAGGCCCCGATCTACCACCCGTCAACCAACAAGCTCTTCGTCACCCAGGATGGTCCGCCGGGTAACCTCACAAACCTCGTCCTCGACCTGAACTTCGATCCTCCCACCGTCACCGCCTTCGTGACGGACCCCATCATCTACCAGCCCACTGGCGGCATCCTCCACAACGACAAGATCTACTGGGCCGTACACGGGTCCACCGGCAACGGCACCCTCGAGAACGGCCTCGCCCAGCAGGCCGGCATCGCCCGCGTCGATCCCGTCACCCTCAAGGCTGAGTGGCTCGCCAACACCTTCTACGGCAACAGGTTCAACGGTCCCAACGACCTGCACGTCGCCTGCAACGGCGACATCTACTTCACCGACAGCCCCTACGCCCTCGCCCTGAACCTCACCCCGCCCGGCCAGGCCGGCCTCCGGTACGCCACCTACCGCTTCCGCCCGGAGACGGGCGAGATCACCGTCGCCGACAACACCCTCCAGCTCCCCAACGGCATCGCCTTCTCGCGCGACGGCAAGACGGCCTACATCTGCGACAGCGGCCTCGAGATCCTCACCCCGCCCGACCAGGCCTCCGACGCCGGCTTCTACGCCTACCCCATCCGCATCGGCTTCGAGTCCACCAACAACAAGAACATCTACGCCTTCGACGTGGAGATCGACGAGGCCGGCGCCTCGCACCTGACCAACAAGCGCCACCTTTGGCAGTCCATCGAGGGCATACCCGACGGCCTCAAGGTCGCCGCCAACGACTACCTGCTCGTCGGCGGTGGTCTCGCGCCCAGCGTCGACATCCTCGACAGGCGCGGCCATCTCATCATGCGCATCCAGACGAACCACCCCGTCGAGAACGTGGCCTTCACCGGCAAGGACCTCACGACGCTGTACCTGACGGGCATCGGCGGCATCACCAAGGTCGAGATGAACCTGCCGGGCCCGGACCCCAACAACTACTACCTGTGATTATTTTCTGATGTTCGTGTTTGGGCTGGGGAGGGGCAAGCTTGCCGTTTCCGGACGTGGCGTGTTGCTCGAGAATTTTGTCATTAGCTCCCGTAATTTTAATGCATTAATATTCACACGTGTTGTTTATATCGGGACGTTTTGTTTACACGTGCTGATCATGGACCGTTTTTCTTACATTTCAGACATTGTCTCGCCCCCATCATTGGCTGCTCGAGAGTTTTCGAACTCAGACATGGCTTGAAATTTCTCCCTCTAGTGTACCAAGGGATTTTCCCCCTGAGTTCCCCTCCCTTTCGTATCCTCCCTTCAATATCGTTCCTCATAAAAGTCCATATCTTGGGAGATGAGCAATCCTCTTGAAACCCTCTCGTCTCAGCTTCATCTCTTCACTCCCATCTTCGTTTGACCTTACCACATTCAACTGCGTTCCAATCGCCACAATAAACCACAACGCTGCACCAAGATCGCAGACGCCAGCGCCATCATTGGCTACCGGTTCACGAACCCCGCCTGGCTCTGGGAGGCCCTGCAAGCCGCCGGCTCCCCCGTCCTAGCCGTCCCCCAGCGCCGCATCCGGGAAGGCAACAAGCGACTCGCAGGTCTCGGCGACCGCATCCTGTCGATGATCATCGTCAAAAGGGGCGTCGAGGAGAACATCAGCATTGGTTCGCCTTGACTCGCATAGCTCATCTTTCCACAGCTCTAGTGTCCACTGACGGGATCTCAGGCGATACGAACGACCGCATCCAGGCGTATGCCAGCAACGAGCGCCTCTCCAGGCTTTGCGACAGCCTCGGTTTGACGGCCTGCATCAACGGCAATCCCTCGCAGCAGGGCATACGGTCCGCGCGCGTCAAGGCCGCCCTCGTCGAGGCCGTCATCGCCGCTGTCTTCCAGGACGCGGGGCTCGAGGCCGCCGAGGAGGTCATCGACAACATTGGCGGGATGCTTGTCTAAGGGCAGCAAGCGGTAACGTACAAACACATCCTCCCCCACCAGCCCCTTCATCCCGTCAAAAACCAATGAGAAATCTTGGTTTTCTTATATAACCTTTTCAATAGTCTGCTCGGTTTGGGCAGGGCCTGGGATCTCCGCCCCGGGGGTGCCCGGCGACTCGAGAGGGACATCCCTATTCTGGGAGCCGGGGGGATCGATCTCCTTGGGAGGACGCGCCGCCGCTATCTTGCCGGCCCTGATCGCTGACGGCGTCTCATCCCTTGGAGATGCCCCTCCGGCTCTGTTTGGGGAGCCCTTCCCGGGTCGCCGCGTGCGCTCGGGGCGGGGATCCAAAGTCATGCCCGGAGCGAGCCGTTTTGTAGTCTGATCGGCCTACATATTCGACGACGAGGCCGGTCATCACTGCATCAATATTGGGGGTTCTCGGCAATGGAGAAGCTTGACGATGAAGCCCTGAGCGATGGACCTCTGATTCCGCTATCCCGCAGGCTCAAGGGTTGAAGATTGACGCGATGGATGTGAAGTCCGAGTTTCAAGGTGACGGCACGGTCAGAATGATGGAGGAATACGGGATGTATGGTTCCGACAACACTTGCCTCTCTTGCAAACGACGGATTTTGGGCAAGGTGTAGGGGCGGAAGGGTGAGGGAAGAACACGTCGCGAAGGGCGGGCTTGAGGGACGCAGGATCTTCTCCTCTCTGGGCACAGGAGGGATTGGTTTTGTTGTTGGGTCCAGTACACGCGGACTCGGTCACCCCGAACAATAGCCACCCTCATTGATGGGCAACAAATATTGGATTCTACTCTCATTCGACAACAATTACACAATGCAAAACGGATTGAGCTTCGCAAAGCTCTCAAAACAAGATACGTTTGCATTTAGTCTCCGTTGTGTCATACATTCTCTTGGATGTCCTGCCTATCATGTAGAAGCCTCTTCTCTGACGACACAGTCCTTATTTTGCTTACAAATCTGCCATTTTACGTCAATGAAAGTTCTAGTCCGTTTTATTTTCCCATATTCAGTCTAATGTATGCTAAAGCTATCGCCGGGCCGGGCAAGGGGGTTAAGCCAGCATCCACCAATATTAACCAAGTCACCGAGGCCTCCGTGGCTGGCGACACCCATGGAAGGAACATCTAACGATTAACATGAATGTATTTAAGCAAAGTTATTCAGATGTATGGCGGGCTAGTCTGTCAAATTGGCTACGAGACTTCATGACAACTCAGAAACCCGATTCAGTCCCTCTGGCCACGGCTCGTTGTATTCCGGGCAGATATTATCTAACTCCCGGACCCAGTACTCCGCATCCTGTATCTTGTAAGTGGATTTTCTCTTCGTTTGCTTGCTAATATCGTCGGTCTTCCATCGGACACCAATGTCCTCTGCAGCGCTTCTCTCTGCATCTGTCAATTTGTTGCCGTCTAATTCCCGTAGCTCCTATACCATTCGGATTGCCCAACAATCCGGCCAGAATTGCGCGAATGTATTTTGCTCATTGATATCGGTCTTCATATACTTGGTGGCCTTCTCTTCAAACTCCACCACAAGTTCTTCAAGCTTCCGAAGCAGAAAACACTGCTCTTCGTTGACGATGTCCGCATCTTCTCTTTCCGTCCACTCCCCTCCCTTGCGTATGCGCCATACTACGCAGCAAGTGTGAGTCAACCCCAAATAATTGAACGTTGCGTACCTGATTGCGGCCTTATACGTATATTTCGTCGCCTCTGCACCGCATTGGCTGTAATGGGAAACAAAGCAGCTTACAGATTTACCGAGCCCTTGGCTCCGTATGAAACTCATGCAGATACTCGCTTTCATCATCCAGGTGAAGGGGCCGCATCCTGTTGTTGTACAATGGCATTGGCACCCATCTGTAAGGTTTTGGAGCGAGGCTGTTGTGACGAGGTCTTCAAACGTCCTCCAGGGTACCGTGTCTCGCCGCGAGGAGGAAACGTTCGGACAGGAGTCAGGGTCGAGGGCTTTGGAGTCATGCTTTAGGTGATCGCAGCTGAAGTCAAAGTTCAGGAAGGATAAGACAAAGTGCGCACCGAATAACCCAACATTCGGGGAGCCCTCTACGGCAGGGGGCCCATTGAATGATCGAAGCCAGGGATTAGCTCCATGAGATATCAGCCAGTCAATGTAGGATAGGCTCATCTGGCCTTTTCTGCGTGTAAAAACGGGGTGATCGGAGGCGGTGAAGGTGGTGAAACAGGAAGGATGTGGTCGGAATCCGTTCCGATAGAATAGTGTCGCGAGTTGTGGACTTGTGATATCGTTGAACATCCAGCCCATTTCATTAGCCACATCGGACGAGATTGGGTTTCCCTCTTCGCATTGCCATTTCGTTGATTCAATTGGCTTCGGCGATTGAATTTGTCTTTTGGTTCTCCATTGGTCTTTCATGAAGAGAACGTACTTTCGCCGCGCAAGCTCGGACGCCCTTGACAGGATGAGCTGCAATGCGATTGCGTAGTTTTCGTTTTCGCCCACTTCGTGCATCCGTACATAGCAGCCGGTAGCAAGAAGCCGGTCGATACATTGGCAACAGCCGCAGTCCTTCTCGTTGCATTCTTGAGTGCCATTTTCATTGATGCAATAGTCCGAGCTGTGCATCATTGCTGTCTCAAGCGCCGTAAGACCGGACTCGTTGCGATGGTCAAGGACGCTACTCTCTGCAACTTTGAGAAGGATATCTAAGATTGAGGGATTGTCAGCTGCCAGGTGAAGTGGGCTTTGATCGTAAATGTTCCTCTCAGATAAGAAGGCGGGACACCTATTGATCAAACGAGTAACTTGGTTGACGTCATTGCGGATAATTGCGAGGCACAAAGGTCCGCAACCACAAGCTGCTCAAAAGTTAGAAAGTAATTGCCCAATACCCATGTACCAAATTGAAAGTTTACCCTCTGCGCAGCTCAACGATTTCCTGTACAACGACTTGACGTCCATTGATTGTACGATATTACCGAAGGGGGGTGGCGTCCAATAGTCACCCGATACTATTGGCTGGTTTTCTCCATTTGTCTGCATCATAACATGTATAATAGGGTGAATTGACTCGAGGTTGTCCATCGTGGTAAATAATGATGCAATTGGAGAGTATCCTATAACATTCTAAGTTACTAAGATTGTACTTACATAGGTAGATTTTAGTACAGACTGGCGGCACTTACCATAAATATCGTAAGTGAAGACCGCAATATCATATGATAAAAGGATGTTGATAACTTCAAGGATGTTGATAACTTCAAGGATGTTGATAACTTCAAGGATGTTGATAACTTCAAGGATGTTGATAACTTCAACAAATAGACTTATCATGTCGACAGAATTTTTGACGTTTTCCAGCCTAAGAGAATCCATCTGTTACTATTTAGCACTAGAACTGTTCATGTGTGACATTACCAGAGGTAGATTAACATTGAAACTTACACTGGTTCCAGCAAAGTGCATCAAGCCCTCGTTTCGGTTGTTTGTAGCTGTTGGCAAAGCCTTTCCGCTTTGGAAAAGCCAGTCCAAGCTATTGATGCAGGCACCGACAAAAGGCCCTCGACTTTTATTCCCGAGGTACATGCATGCTTCTCGAATCAAACTCAAGATCCGAAATGCGGGATCCGAAGCATCGTCGACAGTTGGATTACAGGTGAACATTGGGCCAATACTGAAGCCACCGGCTCCTGACGTTAACGTAAAAGAAACGTCGATGGCTGTCTTCAAAACACTAGCGAGTCCGTTGAACTTGACACCTAGGGTTACTCGTTTCTTGCCGTTCACCCTGGTCATCTGACAATCCGGCCAATGTGTTAGCGTTTCTCGTTCGCTGGAGAAGATGGAACTTCCAAAGAGCATCCTTTTCCTTTCTATTGCACTTCTTGGGCGAGGACAGGTACACCCCCGCCCTTTGAATGACCGATGTAAAGAAGTTGTGTTGGTGCTCTCCGATGAAGCAGCTTGGAAGTTTGGTGTTGCTGTCCAACCGGGTTTTCGTAACGATGGTAGAAGCTCGTCGCTGACCTCCTTCAGGAATCCTGGCTCGCTGGCTAGTTTGCGGACCGTAGCTCTGTTGGCGCTGCTCGGTTCTTGTTGCTGAAAATGTCCCAAGAAGCCAGCAAGCCTTTTGGTAAGCTCATGGTCTCGCTTGTTCTGCTCTTCTTCCCGCCTCAGTGTGAGTTGCACCAGGTTTTGTAGGAGATCATTTGTTGTTTGGACCCCTCTCAAGACATCTTCGCTACTTTGTTGAACCAAAATTGCGAGGGACCCTTGCTGCGAAGCTAGTAGCTGGTGATTTGTTTCGACACCGCCGTGCAATAACCGTAGCTGGTCATTGATGTTCTGGATGGACGTTGTCACTGCCATCATGCCCGAACTGATGCTGGCAATTGTGTCTGTGTTCTTTCTCAAGGTCTGCCTGTGTGTGTGTGTTAGCCTGTCTCGGTCTGGTGAATTGAAAGTTGGACTAAGAAACCCACAGTCTCATGGCGCTCATCGCAAGTTGCAGAGCCTTGGTAGCTTTCTCCAATCGTTGACCGAGTTCCTGGACCTTTGCCTGGCTGAAAGCGTATGTGATCTGCTTCTTCTTATTCTCCCACCGCGTCGCCAAGCTTCGATCGTCGCAGTTATCGGCGAGCTTGTCGTGCAGTGCCTTGACGCCGTTGAGCTCGGCCATGAACAACTGCATATTGGCAGCCACCGCGGCCTCGACCTCCGTGGATTGCCCCGATGGGAATGTACTCGATCGCTCGAATGCTCGTAAAGTTGTCGCGAGGGCCTCGTTTTGACGTCTGACGAACTCGAGTTCTTCTCGACGGCCTTTGAAGGCGTCGACGTACTTGACGATGCCGCCTGTGATCTGCAAACCCAGCGAGGGGAGGCCGGCGACAGAGGCAGCCAGGCCAAGGCCCTCAGCCGCCATAATGCCGGCCCAGTTTGTCGAAACGATGCGTTGATGCGTTATCTGGATATTTTGGAATAGATTCTAAGAGAACTTTGCGTTCATCTGGCTGCCGAGATTAGGAAGTTGGAGCCTTTGCAAAGCAGAGATCCGGAAGGATAAAGGATGGCGAGCGGGGCAACAACGACCACGTTGGGCAGCAAGGCAAACGACAGTTCGCCTTGGGTTCCTAGTACTGCGATATGCAGATATGCGAACCGTGGCCTGGAAGTTAAGAGAGGCCAGTAGTATGTTGTTGTTGCAGCAGGCTGCCTTGGCAGAATGTGGTTGGTTACACACGGCATTGGCCAGCGGCCTGCATTTAGCCTGAGATCTGTCATGAGGGCATTCAGGTTGCCTGATTTGAGAGCACGTATCAATACCAGAGTGCCTGATATATATCCGTCTGCTGAGGAGCTTACATCCACGAGTCTCGAGGACGATATACCATACAAACATACCACAGTTGAATTGCTGTTGTGTAGAGTTGCCAGAGGCGCAGGTCAGCCATTTAAAAGCTTCTTCATCAAGACGAGCAGTCATCAAGATATCTAATTGATCACCCAAGTTTCCGATCACCTCAGCTAGACTGTGATTTCCCGACTTCCCGATGCAAGACATGGGCGAATCTCATAGCATGCGTAAGAATCCCAGAATTCGGCCCTATCCCGCCAGGCACACTGGCAGCTCCAGGCATTCAGGCAGTGAACAGGATTATGTGAGACAACAGTTCCAATAAGAGCGACGTAAGAGAACCTATTGGAGAAGAGGACATGGAATTGCCCAAGGCGGACTAGGCGCCGATCAACGAGGCGCCGCAAGCCGCAGGGCCAAGCCTAACAGTAAGCCTGTGCGACCGATGGACGGCAAATATGCTCGAGACGAGCCGGCCGCTTCGGTGACGGGGGGCGGATTGAGCCGGCTCGAAGGGTATTCGAACCTTCTCTCCCCCGGACCCCGGTCGTTCGCCTTACGTATTCGCCTCGTGAGAAAAACAAGGTCCTCGAGGCTTCGCCTGCCACCCGTGCAACTAGGCAGAGAGAGAGACAAAAAGCCAGAATCAGATCAGCCCAAGACATGCAAACTTCCACACAGCATCGCTCCCGTGACACCCTAATCTCACACCGATCCTGGCCCGAGGCTCGGCAGCGGATTTGCGGGGGAGCATATGCGTCGGATTCGTGTGCTCGCGTATACTCCCCCAGTAATATTGATCTACCCCATATCCAGAGCGGCAGAGGTGACAGGTGCGTAGCCTATGTATGTGCAGTGGGGATACGTCGGCGGGATCCTTCGAGCCTGCATCTCGAATCTTACTTGCGCGTAGTCGAGGTAGCATCTGGCTCCGAGCTGGGAAATTACAAGTCAGTCATATCATGCCTGGCATTTCGTCTGCTTGGAAGCTGGGTGTTGAAGTCGATTGAGGTGGGTGGTGTCGCCCACATAGGCCACGAAGCCATCTGGACGGAGTTTGCCCCGGGACAGCCGGAACGCGTGAAAAAGGGCTTGCGCTAGCTAGGCCTGGTGCCGTGGTAGGCGGGAATGTCTTGACATACGTCGGTTCTCGAATCCTTCGCGTAGCGGGCATGTGGTGGGCGAAAGCTAACCAAGCCGGTGCCTGTCAATGTCTCTGGTCTCCCGTTCCACGTCCTACACACCGTCGTACGTATTGTTGTGGTCATCCGTCGATGTGCTGCTGTGCCTCTTCCGTCCGGGCACTAACTCGTGTGTGAAATACAAGGTTTTCCGGAACAGGATTCTGATGATCTGCAGTCGTTAGGCTGCCCAGGATCCCAGGATCCAATTCAGTGCCGCCCAAGAACCAATGGCACTCGTGTTACGGAGAGTCGAGAAGCTCCATGCGGAGGAAGCTCTCCTCTCCCCCCGCCTCCTCTGCTCTCTTCTCTGCCGTGTGGTCCTTACCCCAACCTCTTCTACCCCTGTCTGTCAGCTTTCTCCCCCAGATTCTTCCTATTGATGGTGTCCTCCACCGAGGGGGAACAAAAAAGCAACCCACAAACAATCCATGCCGCTCTCTCGCCAAGCACGACTACGGCACGCCTCGCCTTCGCCCGGGGCTGACAACTGAGGTACGATGACGCAGGGCATTGCGCGAACTGGAAAGGCGCACCAGACAGCAGATCACGGCAGACAGAGCTGTCGCGTTCTGTTCGGGAGGAATGAGCTCTCCAACGGTGCTGCTTCTCTGGGCATTCGTACCCAAATGGGACAAGATGGGAGGGGAGTATATAGCTTCAGGAACGCCCCCGTTCCTGAAATTGAGATTGGAATGGTGTGTACTTGGGTTCATCCATCCTCCCTCTACCTCTACCTGTACTTGGCTGGAATCGCGGGATCGCCGGTCGCTCAATTGACCGCCAGTGACATCTTCCTGCTGTCTCATCGGATCTCTGCGCAAGAGACTCCTCTCTTCCACTGACCATTCGCCTCTTGCTTGCTTGAGGATCGGGAAACCTCTTCACGATGCAGTTGTCCCTCACTCTCCTGACGCTCCTCGCGAGCACATCGGCGGCACCCATCAAGGGCCTCGACCGGGCCACGATCGAGGATGAATACGACTTCATCATCGCCGGAGGTAAGCCATCGCGCATCGCTTCTTCAATCCTCGTTCCACGCATGAATCTAACACGACTCAATCCAACCCAGGCGGCACGGCCGGCCTCGTCCTCGCAAACCGCCTCACCGAGTCCGGCAAACAGCGGGTCCTAGTCCTCGAAGCGGGCCCCGCCCCGGACGTCGTGGCCGCCTACAAGCCGCCCGGCGGCAACCAGTTCCTCGGCGGCACCGCCATCGACTGGTCCTTCTACACCACGCCCCAGGAGCACCTCGACGACCGCATCCTCCGCTACCACCGCGGCCGCTGCTTGGGGGGAAGCAGCGTCACCAACGGGTTCTACTACGGCCGCGGCAGCGCCTCCGTCTACGACGACTGGGTCCGCATCGGGAACCCGGGTTGGGGGTGGGAGGACGTGTACCCGCTCTTCGTCAAGGGGACGACCTTCAACCCGCCCGCGGACCACGAGATCAAGGGCTTCGACGTGAGCTACAAGACCTGGGACCCGTCCGCGTACGCCGACGGGCCGCTGCAGCTGGGCTTCCAGGGGTACGTGCCGCCCTCGGGCGTGGGCTTTATCGAAGCCTCGGCCGAGGCGCTGCAGATCCCCATCGTCGAGGACTACAACACCGGCAACAGCACGGGCGTGAAGCAGGGCACGGGACATTTGGATGCCAAGTTCGAGAGGAGCTCGAGCTACGACAGCTACCTGAAGGAGGCCAGGGGCCGCAAGAACCTGGACGTGCTGTACTGGGCGCCCGTCTGGAAGATCGAGTTTGACGAGAGCGGGGATAAGCCCAGGGCCAAGGGCGTCGCGTTTATGGACCATCCTACTGGTATTGTGCACCAGGTCGCTGCGAAGAAGGAGGTCATCGTCAGCGCGGGCGCTTTTAACTCGCCTCAGCTGCTGATGGTTTCTGTAAGTTTCCCGGGTTCTTACTATCCGTCCATCAGAACTGACCGTCGTCCAGGGAATCGGACCGCAAGACCAGCTCGACAAGTTCGGCATCGAACCAGTCCTCATCAACGAGAACGTCGGCCAACAGTCCGTCCCCCTTCCGTTCCCTTCCTTCCCTCCCATCCCATAGACTAACAAACCGCAGCCTCAACGACCACTCCGTCTTCTCCATAATGGCAACCTCAACCCCCGAATTCTCAACCACAGACATGGCAGCGACCTACGAGTCCCTCCGCGCCGCGCAGGACGAGTTCCGCACGAACCTGACGGGCGAGTACACCGCGCCCTCGGGCATCACCAACGCCTTCCAGAAGCTCTCCGAGGAGGAGCTCAACGCCATCGGCGCGGGCGAGATCGTCACCGCCGGGCTCGCCAACCAGTCCCACATCGAGTACCTCTTCGAGTCGGTGTTCTACCCGGGCGGGCCCACGCCGTTCTACACGCCCAGGGGCAACGAGACGTACATCTCCCTGACGGCGTCGAGCATGGTCGCTCTGTCGCGGGGAAATGTTACGCTGAGGTCGAATTCTATGGCTGAGTTTCCTGTTATCAACCCCAACGTAAGCCTCTCCCTCTTCTCTCTCTTCCACCACATCTCTACCAAAAGATGGGTATACTGACCAAAGCCGCCGACAGTACTACGCCCACCCGGTAGACCGCATAATAGCAGTCCAGTCCTTCAAGTACCTCCGCAAGATCCTCGCCCACCCGCGCATGTCCGAGTACACCGTCGGCCCGGACCACGGCGAGGTCAGCCCCGGCGTGGACAACGTCTCCGACGACGACGAGGAGGCCATCCTCGCGTACGTCCGCCAGAACACCATCCCCAACTGGCACGCCTCGGGCACCAACCAGATGCTCCCCGAGGATGACGGCGGCGTCGTCGACCCGCGGCTGAAGGTGTACGGCATCGACGGTCTTCGTGTTGTTGACTGCAGCATCATCCCGATCTTGCCGGACGTCAACATCGTTGCGAGCGTGTACATGATTGGCGAGAAGGGGGCGGAGCTTATTCGTGAGGATTGGGATGACCTTTGAGTTAGGGGGTGAAGTTTGTGGACTACTGGGTTTGGGAGTTGGTTGTTGATTTTTGTAAATACCAGTGACGTCTGATGGTATCTAATCTACTTTTCATTATCTTACCCTGAACCATTTCGGTGAAGTCGGTGATAACCCTCGGTGTGACAAACGCATCACCTCGAATGTTACAGTCAAAAGGACATCTTCTCCCGTGCACGACAGATCGCAACCCACACCCAACGCCCAGCCATCCCTCGACAGCCAAGATCGCAGATCCGGCTGTCACCTGAACAACCAGATGAATGATCTCCCTCCTCCAACACTCCACCGAACCCGGAGGGACACAGCACCAAGGCCCAATCTCCACCACAATCCATATCGTCTCTCTCCGGAATCCCACCACATCAAACAAAAAAAAACCGACGGAAAAGCCGAAAAAGCACCTACCTGTGCGACGGGACGGTGGGAGGTTTCGACGTGGTACCACGGCAAATACCGCACCAAACGTCAACGGCTCCCCGCAGCGGGAGACCCTTCCGAGGGGGCAAACCAGGGTGTTGCCTCTCGGGACTGGTAAACGGAGGGGGTGGTTGAGAAAGAGGCCTCCTTCAACCGCTCTCCCGTCCCCTCTTGCCGAACATCACGGAAACTAGGGGGCAGAAGGAAAGAAAAAAAGGTAGAGACAGGGGTTCCCAAGACATTCGCCGGAAAGGTGGGAATCTCTCGGGTTATGCCATCTAGATTGACATGTACGGGCTGACCAGAGCTGAGCCAAGCGTTTCATGGACCAGCCGACTGGGTATGTCGAATGCATTGAGAGCAGAGTGGGAAATGGGGGGTGGGTGTGGGCGGGAGAGGAGCAAAACATCGGGCGAAAAGTGCGCTGAGCAGATTCTTGAGGATGCCACGCGACGTTTCATGCCTCATCCTCTGCCGGACCATCAGCCGGTGCGTGAGGCGGGGCGAGACAGGGAGGCTGACGGACCACAAGCAGTAGCACAGATTTCATGGAGAAACAGAAGCACAAAGAGTTTGAGAAATGCTCTTTATTCTTCAGATCGAGCGGCGAGAGCTCCCAATCTATCTAGTACACGGTGGCTTGAGCCGACCGTCGTCCCGTCTCTTGCTTGAATGACAACAATCATCAATCATACCGAACCTGCATGGTTCTTATAGAATTCTTTTCGCCCGCCCGCACAAAGTGAATAGTAGTAAAGGTAAAGAAAATAAATGCCTTCCCGGTTAGGGTGTAGTGGATCCAATGTCAATCCCAACGCCGTATCCCAGATATCAAGCTAGTATGCACAGGAAAAATGGTTCAATGCCCGAGGTAGAAGTGCAAAATGAAGGTGAATAAGACGTGAAACTAGAGGAACATGGCCTCTAGCCTCGCCGCCAATGGTTCCAGGCTGGCGGCAATGCGTTCTAACTTGGCCATGGCGACACAGGCGGCTTGCTCTTCTTCCGAGGCGTCAACGAGTTCGTAGCGGGCGAGGACCTTCTCAGAGTCGATGCCGCCGAAGATCTCGGTGTGAGAGAAACCATCGGTGTTCAGCTCGACGGGGCCTTCGGTAGCAGGGGTAGAGTGGTACAGGGCAAACTCGGGGTCGTTCTCAAAGTCGTCATCGAAGACTTCCTCCTCGACGGGGGTCTGAGGAGCAAGCTCGGGCGCCATGATCTTGGGGGCCTCGACGGTCGGGAGCTCGACCTTCTCGTCCTCAGATTCGAATGTCTCGCCAACAAAGTTGGACGACTTGCCGGACAACACATTGCTATCGATGGAGACGGGGATGTCGGGGGTCTCGACAGTGAAAACCTGGGGCTGGAAGTTAAAAGCGTCGTTGTCGATGTTGAGCATGGAGAAGTCCATGTTCTGCTCGGGAATCATGGCCATGCCAATCTGCTGCTGATGGTTCTGGTTGTTGTAGGGGTTGACATCCTTGGGGACCTGGCGCTGGTCGGGCTGCCTCTCAATCTTGACGGCGGGAGCGGCCTGGTGAGCGGCCTGGGGGTTGGTGCTCAGGTGGTCGAGGAAGTTGGAGAAGGAGGGCGACGCCAGCAGCATGCGGGTCAGCTCGGAAAGACGCTTGTTCTCGTCGAGCAGGCTGCGGTTCTGGGCACGCAGTTCGCCGTTCTCGGTTACCTTGTTGGCAATTTCGCTCTCGAGCTGGGTGATGTATTCTGTGACCATGTTAGCAAAGATTATTGGGAGTGAGATGAAGACGATGGTGCTTACCCTTTCTGCGGGAACGGAAGGCGCGAGCGGAAACCTTGTTGCGGAGCTGGCGACGCTCCTTGCTGCTGAGCTTCTTTCCCTCCTCGCTGGCAAGCAGTCTCTCGTCCTCGTCCATGTCCTCCTCGTCCTTCTTGAGTCGGGGCACGTTCATGAGAGGACTGGGGCTGTCACCGTCCTGGGCAGGTTTGGCGCGCATGGAGTTGAGAAGCTGAGTGATCTTCTGCTCGACGATAGGGTCGGTAGGCTGCTGGCTTTTGGTGCGCTGTTTTCCGGCTTGCTGGCGCTGCTGCTGCTGTTGGATGATCTGCTGCTGCTGCCTCTGCTGGGCCTGGGCCTTGGCGAGGGCGGCCTGGGAGTGCATGCCGGGCCAAAGTCTTCCAACGTTGCTCTGCTGCGAAGGAACGACCGGTGACTCCTGGCTGCTGATGGCATTGGGGTTGACAGTGGGGTTGGGGAAGTAGTACTGAGAGTCGGAAGGCGACTCGAATTCCAGGTCCATGTCCAAGCCCGTGGAGTTCTGAGAGGGAGATGTGTTGAAATCGAAGATGTCGTTCTCGGGGCTCATGCCACCCAGGTAGTCCATGCTAAAGCCAGAGTTGTAGCCGCTAATGTGGGCGTTGGCCTCATTCACAGCGAGGGTGCTGGCGAGAGCGCCGGGCACGATGCCGGTCTGCTGCTTGTAGAGTTCGTACTGGTGGCTCGGGCCGGTGAGGGGTTGTGATGCCGAAGGCATCGTCGGGGTGGCGACCTGGCTCACTGAGGGCCTGGCGAAGGTGTTCTTTGCAGCGGCGGCGGGGGAGAGCGAAGGAGACTGGTAGGAGACATTGTCATACTCGCTGAAGTCGAGGAGGCCGTCGAAGCTATCGACGTTCTGATTCGAAGACATGTCGTCGGCTTGTTGGGGATCGATCCCTCTGGATATCGTCTCCCAGCTATTCTGTTGGGTCCTGTGTTGACCCGGGTCCGCACCGTCGGTATCAGTGGCGCGCTTTTGCAGATACGGCGTATCGATGAAGTGCCGGCGGGATGGGCGGCGACGGGATTGTTCGTTCGGTAATGAGGCGTACGAATCTGGGTATCAGTGCCTCAGGAAGATGTTTCGTTTGGTATTGATGATATTCGAGGTTGTGGGTTGATTGATTGTTAGTGATGATGAAAGATGTAAAGGAGCTGGAAGCAAAGGACAAGAAAAGGCAGCAGGTAGGCGGGATGATGAGGGAGGGGGTCTGGGCAGAGGAAGTAGGGACAGGAGAAGGGGGGGGTGCTCTGTAACAAAAGGGAGTGGGAGCACGGGGCCTCCGTTTCCTGGATGATTTGGGTGCCTGGCCGTCGGAGGAACAGGGTCAGAAAGCGGGCCAAGCGGACTCTGGGCGGGCTGGACAAGGATAGCGCTCGCCGGCCGAGGGGGTGCGCTGATGGAGGGAAAGAAGGACGCGTAAGCCGATGGACGACGATTCCAAAAAGAGATTAGCGGGATACTTTGGTGGAGCAAGCCCGAGCCAATGGACGAAGCGGGACTTGGCTGACGGGTTGGCGGGCGTCGTGGTCGTTAGGAAGGAAGTAGGCGCTGGCTGCACCGTTCCTTCCTGTTGTTGTTGCTGCTTTGCTTGTAGAGCCTGCCGGCCGCTGTTGCTGCTGGTACCTAGGTATCTACTCTAGGTACTCCGTACTGCTGCTAATGCTGCCCGGCTGCTCCTGCTTTCCTGCTGCGGCGCGATGCTGTGGCAGCTGTTCCTGCCGTTTCTACCTGACTGAGGCGCCTGCCTGAACTATGGATGCGGGCAGAGCAGGCAGGTGCAATGTGTCTGTGCTATGCGAGCTGCGCTTGCCCGGCCAGAGTGTAAAGTGAGACTTGTACCTGTAAGGTCGGAGTCGGGGGTGAGGAACGGAACTCAGGAAGGTACGAGGGGAAAGTACGGCGTACGTCTGCGCCTGAGGATGACGACGCCAGCTGCCCTTTTGGGTGATTTTAGGGTCCTTTGGTGAGCCCCTGTGCTATGGAATTCGACGAGGCCTCGTCACTCGCGGGGGAGCGACTGCTTGTTTTGATATGAACCGAGGGGAAGGCACCCACGGTGGATAGCGCGATGTCGCTGTTTCGAATTGCTGCTGACGACGAAGCCACGACGCTCCAGCGAAGTTTTTTTTCCCTCTCTCTATTTTATCGCTTATCTTTTGGTTTTTTTGCTGATCCCCTGCGCGCGGTAATTGTTTTGATGACTTTAAGCACTGCGAATTGCTGACGACTGAATGCCTATCACCCCAGGCAGGTGTCGCGTTCTTTCTGATTGACGACGATATCGACGTCTAAACAATAATTGAGAGAGAGAAAAAGAACAAATCGAACCAGATCGAACTGCCCCGAACGGTACGCTATCGGGTCCGAGGGATGCGAAAGGAATCCGATTGATTGCTCGCTTTCTCTTCGACTCGACACTGTCTCTCGCTCTCTCTCTCTTCTCTCTTCACTGCCCTGACGGACGCGGAGAGATCTCGTTGTGCGTGGCGCCCGTGCTTGCTTTCGGCTGACGGTACGGTAGGGACACCGTAGCGGGTACTCGAGTGCACGGCTCAGTTTACCGTGTAGAGAAGGTACATGCGACCTCTGACTGCTGTGGCTGTTCCCGTTGGCGTTATGTGGGTTGATGCAGCTCCGACCTCTCGCTCTCGCGGATGCCACCACCATCAGCAAATGAGATTCTTCCGTGTTCTAAGTTGTGTGTGCTAAGCCTCGATGACAGGACACGGGTTCATGATCGTCAATTTCTTCCAGCTGCTCCAACCGGGCTTGGACGCTCCAGACTTGCGCTTCGCAGACGCCCCCGAAATCCGCCTCTTCACCACACAATTCTTCCATTCTCCTCTCCCGGATTTACGGTACAGAACTGTTCAACCGTCCTGCAACGAGACTGTTGCCCGTTTGCGGCCAACGTCTTGCAGTCTCCTTGAAGCACACCCTCCTTGACAACTTCACGGCATGGTCCGCTGGATTGCGGCTCCCGGAGTCTGCCCACATTCCGAATGGCTTCAAAGAAAACTCAACTTCGCCGAGGGGTCGCGTTTTGACGTACGCTGACACGGCTCCATTCCCGCGGCTCCAAGTTCTTCTCAGCTGCCCCGATGCGGAATCTCTCCTCCGTCTGTTCTCGACGGCATGAACGAGCAGAGTTTTGGACGCCAGAGAAGCCAGGAAAGGTCCGAGGGTGCGACTCTATCGCCTGCTTTCTCGTCCGTGCTCGCCCCATCGACCTCCAACTGGCGGGGGCTCTCTAGCAATCTCTAGTAGCAGGTCGCTCTCGCTCTTCCTCGCGGCTGGACACTGGAGTTCAGTCTGATGGACTCTTCCTCCGCCTCAGGGGATCACCCCTTCTCTGCTGGAAATGCCGCTGTGCAGCGCAGCATGTTCGTTGCTTCATTCCTGTGGGACGTTGGTTGATTTCCGCTCCCTGACCCTTACCTCGATAATTCATGCACTGCCACCACGGCCGTTATCAACAATCCAAGTCAGCAAATCACCACCACCATCACCACCACCGGCCCCCAATTTCCAATCTGCTGCCGGTGGGGGGATTTTGATTCGCTTCCCGTTGTCTGGGCTGTGCTGTCGACACACCTGAGCCGTCGTCGGTCGCTGGCATTACACAGGCCATACCGTGGCTGTCAAGATGGCTCTCGTTCCGTTGTTTACACTATCGTCGGCCGCCTTGCAGGGCGTTGACTGGTTTGCTCGCGGTGCCGGCACTTCGGCAGAAACACGCCAAACGGAAACGGGGCATTTAGACTTCGCCGATTATCCCATTCTGCCGAACTTCCGCAATGCGCGCATACTGACGATGCTGTGAACTCCCAATTACCCTACACATCGAGCACGTACAATAACAAGGCAAAACAGAATTCGCTGACAGAGGGAGCGCTCATCAGACCGATGCAATCTCGAAATTGAGCTTGTTCCAGGGCCCCGGACTCGAGGCAATCTCCTGTTCCTCGCCATTTCGCCTACCCTGGCACCGTCTGGAAGGAGTCTGGACCTTCGCAGACACAGACCGAACGTCTACCTCAGACCGCGGACGCTGGCCCGGCGAATAACCCCGGCGCCGTTTCGGCATTCTCCAGATGCTCGCTCCACACAACGTCTCGGCCATCTCGCTCTCCCCCCACCGGTCCCGATACGCTCCCACATTCCCGAACCCTCGCGCCTCACAAACACGCCACGGTGTGGGCATGTCAAAGCCACAGCCCACAACCGACGCACCGCCAACCACTCAACGGCGTTAGGGCCTTCAGGGAATCTTACATAACCTTCTCCTCAAAGCCCCAAGCACGCGAATTTTCATGCCGCAGTGATCAACATTAGCTAATGCTGCCCTCCAGTCAATCATGACGTTGCGCGCTCAAAAATAGAAACAGCGCGACGCCCTGTTTCACCTGCGGCCGGCGTCTCTCGAGTCCACGGTCATCTTCAGCCCCCGGCGCCCCGGCACTTGTTGGTCAACCTGCCATTCCACATTCCACCCGCCATCGGCATGGCTGATGGGACCAGGCTTGGTCCAATTACGACAGGGCTTGGACGGGGGGGAGAAAAGGGACCGCACCACGAAGCGGAAACACAGAGGTCCTCCTGAGTTCTCAGCATGCCTCGAGAGTCGAGAGAGGGCCTCACTTCACCCCCCGAAGCCTGCAGCCAGAACGCCTGGTACCCTGTCATCCCATGTCGACTTGCCCCCATCCACTGATTCTTGCGGGAATGGCGTCGGTATGATCGCCCACATCGGCGCATATCGCCAGCAGATCAGGGAGGTTTGGAAGGCCCGGCCAGTCACAGTCGCGCAGACAGCTCTCCGTGTAACCGTCTCAGTTGACGAAGTCCGTCGTTCTAGAACCGCACCGCAGCATTCCCCCCTTCGGCCCCCTACGAATCCTCCCCCTCATCGCTCGAGCTGAGCTGAGCAACCGACTCCTGGCCCGGGCATCCCAAGCGTTAACAGCCATGGTATATCCGCGTACCCGATTAACCCGGAGCACGAGCTTAGAGTTTCTCTGTCACCTTGTTTGTTCATTGCCGGCTTGCGCTACTCTGTTTATGTGCTCGTTTAACAACCTCGGGGCCACCATTCATTTTCCCACATTCAAGCCGAAGAGCCCCCACAACAACAATCAGTCAACCAGACCGATCGGTGGCCTCTCCCAGAGTAAACTTCTGAGCTGAGCAAACTTTTTGGTCGAGTTTAAAATTCCGCAATCTTGCTCTCCGCCCCGGGGCTTAGCCGGGAAAACAACCTTCACGACTCGGGTTCCCGACTCCACCACCACTCAAACATGCTCTTTGGGGTTAGCGGCTCGCAGATGCCAAGCCTCGGCAGGGACGGGACCCTTCCGGCTGTACACTAGCTTACCGTATCAACGGAGGCGGACCCCGATAACGCCAGAACCCACTGCGGAAAAGTGCCAGTTGCTGCAATTTTGGCATTCGATAGTTGGCGAAGCGAAAAAGTGACTCGGATCCGTGAATAGAAGCATCGCACAACCGGGACCCACGGCTTGTTGATGAGTGGTTCGTACCACCGACAAAGTGAATTATGTCAGCAGCCAATGCCCAACCGCATGGCAGCAGTACGAGAGTCACGTGCCGTGGCAGTGCCTGCGGACTCTCTCGTCCACTCGCTTCCAGCATGATCGTCGACAGATTTTCGCCACAAAAACATCGCGGGACAGGTGACGACTGGCCACGGTTGAATCTTGGGTCTCTAGGGTAACACGCGAATCACCACACAAGTCACCCCTGAAGATCAAACCAAAAATACAGCGTATCCAAACAGGTTTTTCGCAGAGGGGGGCTTGCTCGTTTGGTTGAACCAGAGTGCGACCTAAGTCACTGTGACGCCGTGTAGCTGCACAGCCACATCATCATGACCGGCACATCAGCCACCCCCTCGCTGTGGCGCTCGGCAAGATGGTAGGTTTGCGCCACACGTATCCGGTCTGGAAAGGTGGCTATCGGACTCTGTTGACCGGCCGGCGGGGGTGGGAGATTCGAGCTTGTTCGCCCCGTTTTGCTAATGGAACGGTCCGGAGCTTGGGATTCCTTCTGAGCCCGGACGCTCGCTACGTATCCGTCGCTGTATCCGTCGTCCGAACATGTTTTCCGAAAGAGTCGCACTCGCATCTAGAGTTTCGGTGAGCATATCGACGGATACACTACATCAAGGAAGGAGAGATTTGGAAGATGTTGGCTTTCCCGCCGTTCATCATGTGTTCTCGGCCCGTGCTTCCCTCGGCTCGCATTGCACTGATGTTTTTGCTGAGTCAAGATTTGACTTTCCGAAGCTTGGGAGGGAGGTGTGGGGGAGGGGTAGGAATTGCCACTGGTTTTGTGTGAGGGGAGAGTCCAGACCCGGCGCATTTTCTTCGTCTGATGATGAGGTGCAAATGCCGAGGGTGAATCTGGGCTTCGGGTATGTATACGCGGGAGAGGGGGTAGGGAAGCGAGTGGTTGAGAAGGTGTGTGGTTCGGATAATGGACGGGTTCGAGACTCTTTTGATTTGTGTACTCGGAGGATTTGGGTTTCTGGGGCGAGGGAGGATCGGGCCTGGGCGAGGTCTTTGCTACGTTGGGTTGGGTTGGAGCTGAGAGGAGAGAAATATCCGTGTTTGGTTGGCTGGCCTTTTGCGATGGGATTTGAAGCTGATGGTTTTGGTGGCGGTTGTAGAGTTTGGGTTTGGCGACGTCTCTCACCTTTATTTACCTTAAAGTGAGTTACAACTTCACGGCCAAGTGCTCTGCACCGCTTGGTGGTGTTGGGACCATCTCGTTCAGTTACCAGAGTTGCGGGACCGGTGTGTGTTGAAGCAGTTTCTACAGCTATAGATGCAGTATCATGCACACAGAGGCCGAAACTCTTTGATAACGCTGTTGGGGAAGCGGCCAACTAAGTAACACAACTAAGAAGATGGTAAAGCACGTATGCCAGTTTCGTAGTCCGTCGTGTCGTGAGGTTCAAGTAGTTGGTTCCCAGTTAGTTGCCAGCAACTCGATGCAGTTGAGCCATCTAAAAGACTTGAACATTGCTGTCATCATAGGAGAGACTGTTAACACGTGCAAGATTCTTGCAAAGAGTGTGGAGTTGCGTCGTATGTCAATTACGGATTCAGGAACTAAATCTTTGACTTGGAGTGGAACAGTGGTAGTAATTGACTGCTAATCCTTCTCTCTTCAACACAGAAGGTGTTAATAACGATAGAGAGAAACCTCGACTGTCGTCTCAGTATGGAACGTCAACACAAGACAGAATTCTCATAAGATAAAGTGCATAATGCTTTGTGGCGAGTCAGGGCGTTCAAACGAGCATTGTATTGTAGTTGTTGAAGCTAACTCTGAAGCGGCTGAGCGCTCCACATTGCAACCTCGTGGCGAGGCTCGCGAGGCTGGGGATACCTTCAGGGACCCTGGCGACAGGCTTCGTGTTTGATATGAGGTGGTTTCGTTCAGAGGTGGTCTCCTCACTCATGGCTGACTATTACTGATAATTCATCACCCATGATCTAAAACCAACTCGAGCGCAAAATTCCCATGGTCAGTCCCTCCCTGGAATTAAGACTCCTAAAATGAGTCTGAGATACAGGTGGGTGGTCGATAGAAATGACAGGAGACAGGAATGGTGGACGATGGTACAGTTTTAGGTTCAACATGTTCTAGGACAAGATTTCGGTTTTCGAATCAGCTAGTGATATTCCCATGAACTTGTCAAGTCGTTTCAAGCTGTTACTCTTGGCCAGCCATTATCGTTCATGATCCAAGCAACGCACCGCTATGATTTTAACCACCGCCACCGGCTCCTTAATGCAACTCTCGCCTTTGTGCCCTGAGCTCATCTAACCGTGACCGGCTGGATGTCCAAGTCCATGCCTCCGACCGGATCTTTCCTACCATCGGCCTTGACTACCTCGAACTTGGTCCAGTCCTCCCCGCTGTCCCAGCAGGCCTTCATGTACATCGGGATGCCGCCCGCGAAGTTGAGCGGCTCCCGCGGCTTGCCGGGGATGTTGCCGCCCTGGTACCACGACGACTCGTTCTTGCAGAATAGGGTCGCGTCGTTGAGCGCCGTCACCGTCTCCTTCCACTGCTGCACCGCCGACTGCCGCGGCTCAACGTATTTGATGTTCTCGTTGCGCGCCTTGGCTATCATCTCGGCGACGAACTCGACTTGTTGCTCGATGAAGGGGGGCGCGTTCGTGTAAGCTGTGGGGGCTGGCAGGGCGAAGCGTTAGCGGTGTATCGTGGACGATATCTGTGTAGTAAAAGACCGAACTTACCTTGCGGTCCATAGATCATGAACATGTTCGGGCACCCGCGAACCATGAGGCCGAGATACGTCCACACGCCGTCCTTCCACCTCTCCTTCATGTCCACGCCATCCTTGCCGCGCAGCCCCATGCTCGTCAGGCTGCCCGTATTACTATCGTACCCAGTGGCCAGGACAACGATGTCGTGCTCCCTCTCCGTGCCGTCCTCGGTCACGATGCCCTTCGGCGTGAACTCGCGAATGCCAGTCTTCTTCAAGCACACGATCTTGACGTTGTCCCGGTCGAGGCACTCGTAGTAGTCCTGCTCCAGGCTGCTCCTCTTGGTAGCAAACGGGTACGGCCGCTCCTCGGGCACCACGATGGCCCTCTTCTCCGGGTCCCGCACCCTCGGCGCCGTCTTCCTCGCCCAGAAGTCGTACATCAGCCGGTTAGCCTCGTCGTCCACCATGACGTCCGCGAACCCGGCCGCCTGGAAGTTGAAGCCCCCGCGGTTCCAGTGCTCCTCCCAGTGCGCCTCGCGCTCCTCTGCTGTCATCTCCGTCGTGATCTTGGTCACCGGCTCCCCCGGCAGGCCGAGGGCGGTCACCCTGGCCGCCCGGAAGAGCGCCGGGTACGCCGCCTTGGTGGTGCGCTGCTCGACCTCGAGCATCTCGCGCTGCACCATGGGCAGCGCGATGTTGGGGTTGCGGATGTACACCGTCAGCTCGGCGCCGGGCTGCTTGGCGATCTCCTGCACGCACTGCACCCCCGTCGCGCCGGCTCCGATGACCGCCACGCGCTTGCCCCGGAAGTCGACCTTCTTGTCCGGCCACGACGCCGAGTGCATGAGCTCGCCCGCGTAGGACTCCAGGCCGGGGAAGCTGGGCTCGTGGCGCTTGTACGAGCTGCCCGTCGCCGCGATGAGGAATCGCGAGGTCATCTTCCGGCCGGTGTTCATGGTGATCGTCCACAGCCCCGTGTCCTCGTCAAAGTCTGCGCCCACGACGGCCGCGTTGAAAGTCGTGTCTTGAGAGACGCCGAGCACTTTATCGACGTGCTGGAAGTACCGCTGGATCTCCTCCTGACCGGGGAACCTCTCCGACCACGTCCAGTTCTTCCAGACCTCGGGGATGGAGAGCTGGTAGTAAGGCGCCTCCGAGTCGACGCGGGCCCCCGGGTAGCGGTTCCAGTGCCACACGCCGCCGAGCCGGGGCGCGGCCTCGACGATGTGCGGCCGGAAGCCGAGCTGGCGGAGCTGGTGGAGCGCGTAGATGCCGCCGAAGCCGCCGCCGATAATTAGCACATCGTGGTCCATCCGGGCGGGTAGGGCGTGGTCTAGGGCGTAACTCTCGTTGGCGGCGCCATCGTGGCCGTTGAGGCGGCTCTTGGGGAGGTGGTCGATGGAACCCATTTGCCGTGTTAGTTTGCCGTTCCAAGTCAGTCGTCAACCTAAGAGCGTCGGGGATGAGTCAGGACGTTTCCGAATCGGCAGGCCGGAGTCATGAGATGAGTGAAACGAGAAGGAGCCCGAGTCGTGAACGAGAGATTGGCGGCTTTATAAGTGTCGGACGAGTGGCCAACATCATCGGACGAGCGTTTGGGTTCTGCGCTGGGGGCGGGCGGCCGCTGCGTTGCCTGTCGTGCTGCCCTCGGCCCCAGTCCCGACCCTCCTTTCATCCCGCCGGAAAGGCCTGCGAGGAGCCGGAATACAGTACGCGCTCTCCAGTGATCGACAGAGGTTGACCGATGTTCCGCGTAGTGAAACGGGTCGTTCGGCCGTGGAACCTTGTCCCGTTTCAACGGGTGGGCCACATGGACCTAACACTAGACTACCGCGCGGGGATAAGAATACGATTCCGGTTTCCTTGCAGCTCATGCACGACTTGCAGCGGGAAGGAAGGAAGGAAAAAGATTACCGAGAGTGAGAAAGCTCTCAATGGCCCATGGAAAGCAGAGATAAGACGATGGCCTCTTACTTCGCGGCTTCGCGAACCCGAACTGCGTGTAAGCAGTGATGATGCATGGACTATTAGCGTCGAGACCGCCTGGACATAACAGCCTGCCGCAGACCAAGACCTCATGCATACTCGTGACAGGGAGTAACTGCAGACTAATGGCAGTGTTGGCGGGGTCCAACAACAGACTGCTACGTAGCGACGGTAGATGTACATAGTTTCTCTCGATCGGGAAGTCTTCTCCAGCCGTGCATGTCCACATCGCGGTGGCAACGGCACCAACATCAGAGAGCGTGCCCGGTCGCCGCCAAGCAAAAAAATCGGGAACTCGGTTGGTTGATAATTGGAACCCGGGGAACCGAGGTGAGGAGGTTTCCCGGCTAGGTAATAGTTTCGTACTGTATGTTGCATTTGTCTGAGGCCGGGACTGAGTAACACCGTCATTGTGACCGGCATACGGTGCGGAGTTTAAGGCTAGATGCAGATTCCGTGGAAACCCCGACGGCAGAGACGACGAGAAGTCTACAGTGATTGACGACCCTGGTCACAGCGAGAGAGCTATTGAGAGAGGTCGAATTGTTTGACGAGGCAACTTGGCGAACGTCTGTCTACCATAGGACATCTTTGCAGGCGTAGATAACTTTAAAGAGAAAAGGCCTTATTCCACCAGTCAGCTTGGGAGTGTGGAAAAAGAGTCCCCAAAGAGAAGCTCCACTTAAGATGCCCGAGATGCTTTTGTGTCTTGGCGATTGGAAGACTTGAATATAGAGAAGGCTGACAAGGGCCCTTGGGCCCAGGCTTGAGAGGATATGTATTTATTATCCAGATGTATATAGACGCGTGTTGAAGCAGTAGTGCCGGCGTGGTCGCCTTATAACCCCTTAGGGGTTGGAGATGGCGTTCAATATACAAATAAACAAACAAACAAATAGAGAAGGCTCTCAGATCAGTCAACTTCAACTCTGTAAATATCTAGCTATCACGTACTACATATCCCGTTAGCCGAATTTGAAGAGCTCTCCTAAATCGTCAAACAGTTTATGCTGCCACAATGACTTCGTAACATTACTAGCAATGTTGAGAAACGATAACCAGATAGTGTTGAAAACATTCCAGAAGTCTTGAAAACCTCTGACCAGTGCTTGGTACTTCAGGGGTGGAGTTGGATGACAGATTACGAGGCTGGGCGGGATCGCTCAGGTATCTACTCCTGCTTTCTATTGCCAATTAGGGTCTACTCATTTTGTGGCCATGCTGAATCACAGGTTTAAGATATGAGGTGAAATGATAGGGGTCAAGATTGTGGCGTTCATGAGTGGCGTGTGGTCGGCCCCCTGCAGACTCATCCACATGTTTGGCAGTGAATAACTAGTGACAGACAAAGCAGTCACTGAATTGACGGCCTCCTGCATATTGCTGTGAAACACAGAAATGGTGTGAGGAACCATCTTTGAATAAATTCTCCAGCAGCATTGGCATCTAGCAGCATGTTGGCAGGTCTGGGACATTCTAACTCATTGCCTCCAACAAACAAAACAGACGTCCGTTCTCCCCTACCGCTTCTCTGCTGTGGTTTTGACAACGACCTTCTACTGCCATCATCTACCCTATTCCTCCTACTGTACGGCAAAGATACTCTCACTACTCATCGAAAATGACGACTGCCGATAACAAAAACTTCGCGTCCTTGCTCGACTGGAACGACTCTCTGAATCCGCTGAGAGTCGACATTGTCGGCGACTTCGCAGGCAAAGGATTCTTCGGTATTCATGGAGAGTCTTTGGTTTCTCATTGCATCGCCCAGGCGAAGGTTGACTACGCAGGTTCGCAAACGCCTGCCCGCAGGTCTGATTCAAGATGGCTGACCATGACCCAGGTGGCTTTCAGCTTCTGCACGCCGTCCACGCCGTCGAGACCTTTCTCAGCCGACTCAAAGATCGCGGATGCAACTTCCATCTTCTTTGGTTCGACAGCCAGGAAGAGCTTTCCGTGCCTTACGAAGTTCCTGAGAAGTACCGACACAGATACCTCTTGACCCGACAAGTTCTGATTGAACATTTCCGATCCCTCGATCTCAATGGGGAGCCAGCCTCTGATAGACCTTCCGGCAACAGTGCCTCGGCCGCTCCAATGAGCTTCGTCTTCCCGTCCATCAACAGTGATCAGTTTGGAGCCTACATTGAGGAGCACTACCTCCATTTTATCTTGTGTTCACGAGGAGGCGCAATTCATGACAAACGGAAGATGGAACACCTGGTTACCATGCTCCTATTCGCCCAGAAACGATACAGCCTTGGCTTTATCGATGACATCGAGTTCCGGAGTTCCAAGGCGAGAGTTTTCACCTGAACCTTGCAGGCGAGAACTTTGCTAACTCGAAAATAGGCATATGCACGCATTATCACACCGTCGAGCTCCCTGCCCTCTGTCGAGATACTCGAATCGACGCCTTGTGACCCAGGCTTGCAACTTGCCCAGCTTCCCGAACAACTCCTGACGCAAGGTCTACAGTCTGGGAAGCCAGGAAGGCAGATGAATTTGCGGGAAGAGACTGCACTAGTTGCTTGTGCCTCGATACTCGCAGATAACCCTTCCGCAGTCACCGAGAAGCATGTTGCTGCGTTTCTCGTCCACATTACCCTCTTGGGGCATGGCGAGATTGAGCAGCGGTCCTGCGAAGACGTCACATGGGTCGTTGGAAATGACGACCATCGCTTCCTCGAGGACTTTTCGAAGGCGGCCACGAGCCTGATCCGACAAGGCACCATCGGTTACCGTGTCGCATACGTCGATTGGCGTCTGTGCGATTTAGTCGATGGACGACTATTTTTGCACGTCCTCCATAGACTCGACTCCGTCAACCTTGTTGTCGACATGACTCACTACGTAGATGCCATCAAGACGCTTACTGGTGTGGACACGTCGTCACTTGCATCAAACTCAATGCAGAAACCCATCCGCAGATATCTCTGAGAGCAACAGTCGGCTGCAGATCGTGAACTTGCAGCAATCCCAGCCGAACGCCTTTGTCCTCACTTTCAGGCATCCGGTACTGGACCCGTACGTGGAGGAAGTCAAACTCGAGACCGACGACAACTGGACTGAACACGCGACCGACTCCAAGGTCTTCCAGGAGCTGGCTCATTGGAGCAACGCCACACAGGCAGTCGACTCAAAGCAACACACTATCCGCAAGAAGGCAGATGTGCGAGCTCTGAAAAGAAATCAGAGGTTCATGGCGGACACTGTTGCCTATTCGGCCAGCCTGACGAACGCATCCGGCAAAAACATCAATCCCGAGCGTATTGTCGCCCAGAATGTCACTGATAAGAAGCCACAGTTGTGGAGAGAGCAGCTCTCTCGGCAGCAAGCCTCCAAGGCTGCCAAGAAGGGCACAAAGAAAGGAAGGAAGGATGCGTTGGAGGTAGCCAAAGACGTGCAGGAAACCAAACGCGAGAGCAGACTCAACGCCATCATCACCTTCGTTTCCAGCCAATGCAAGGACTTTGATCGCGAAAGTTCTTTGGTCAAGAGATACTTCAAGGCTCACAAGTATTTCTCGAGCCTATCCCAGCCCGACCTGGAGGCGATAGGGGCAGAAGTGTCTATGTATTTGTGCGACACACTTGCCAGGATGCTTGTAAAGCCACCTCTCGGGGACGCAGGTAAGCACCTCCAAACGGTTGTCTTTACCTGAGCCTCACTTACTGACCTGATCATGTCTAGCCCTGAGTATCCTGGCGATGCTTCGTGCCCAAGTTCTGGAGACGCAGAGCTTACCCCTTACCACAGGCACGGCAGAGCAGCTTCGACACCTGAACATCGCGCTGGACATTGCTGTTTCTACAACACATTCTCGAAGCTTGAATGAGCGCCCACTGCCTTTTTTGACAAACCTCTGGAAGACGTCAAAGCATATCAAGTTCCCGACGTCTGCAGGAAAAACCTTCATATCATTTTATGCAATGAAGAAGATCCTGCAGGCGAGCAATGACGACGTCTTGGTTTATGTCGCGCCCACAAAGGCTCTGGTCAACCAGATCGCAGCTGAGATCCAGGCCAGATTCACCAAGTTGTATCACCAGGAAGGTCGGTCAGTCTGGGCTATTCATACCCGTGACTACCGGATCAACAACCCTTACGGATGCCAAATTCTGGTGACGGTCCCGCACATTCTTCAGATCATGATGTTGGCACCGTCCAACGCCCAGAAGCCTGACTCTTGGGCTCGGCGTGTCAAGCGCATCATTTTCGACGAAGTCCATTGCATCGGCAAGGCCGAAGACGGAATCATCTGGGAGCAGCTGCTTCTGCTAGCACCATGCCTGATCATCGCTCTCTCAGCGACGGTCGGAAACCCCACGGAGTTCAGGGACTGGCTGGCCGCCACGCAGAAGGCCAAGGGGTTCGACCTCGAAATGGTGGTGCACTCGTCGAGGTACTCGGATCTCAGAAAGTTCATCTATCAGCCACCACGAGAGCAGGATTTTGAGGGCTTCAAGACAGTTGAGCGGCTGCCGATTCCAGGCCTCGACTCCGAAGGCGGCGAGTCTGACCGCTTCATCTTTGTGCATCCCGTGAGCAGTATCATCCACAAGTGAGTTCCAAACAGGACCGAGTCCATTGCTGATCTTGTATTGTTCCCGGTATATGTATGCTGACTTGTACATCAGGACCAAAGAGAGGCTAGAAGACGTCAACTTAGAGCCGCGCGACTGCCTGCGACTTTGGAAAACCATGAACGCTCGCCGATGCGAGTCCTACGACATCGACCAGAGGCTCGATCCACACAATGCCTTGCCGGAAAATTATCAAGAAGTCAGAGGTCGTTGAGTGGGAGATGGCTCTACAAGTGGATGAAAGACTTCCGCTCGCCGTTCGCGCTGGTACAGCGCGATCTGGAAACCAACACCGGCGCCATCCGCAGGAAGAACTGGACGGGGACAACGTTCTCTCTGCTCAATGACCTGCGCTCCCACGGCGCCTTGCCTGCTATTGTCTTCAACTACGACCGGGTAGGTTGCGAGCTGATCCTCTCGGCCATTATGGAGACGCTCAACGACGCCGAGACGACGTATCGGAAGTCTGGAGAGTGGGCCAAGATACTGCGAGACTTCCAAGCCTACAACGAGAAGAAACTCATGGAAAGCAAGATCAGGCCTCCTGTGAACACTATAGAAGACAGGGACGACGGGACAGCTTTAGACGGGCTGGATTACATCCGCGAGGCGACAAATAAGGAGTTCAGCATCTGGGACAGCTTCGACCCCGATGCCCCGATTGACCGTTTCAGCTTCGCCGACTCGGCCAAAATTACCAAGCCCGAGCTGGAAAAAATTTTCCGTTCCCTAGAAGGTGCCGTCAGAAAGCCCTTTCTAGATGCACTCAGGCGGGGTTTAGGTGTCCATCATGCAGGCATGAACCGACGGTATCGTCAAGCGTAAGTGCCGAATACTCCGCCCCCTATTTCATGATTCCGACTAATTTCGATTCTCGCTGAGTTAAAGCTGACAACTTGTATCTTTTATAGGGTCGAAATACTTTTCCGAAAGGGCTTCTTGACTGCAGTCATGGCCACAGGCACCTTGGCGCTCGGCATCAACATGCCCTGCAAGACGGTGGTCTTTGCCGGAGACTCGGTGTTCCTGACGGCGCTGAACTACCGCCAGGCTTCTGGCCGTGCTGGCAGACGAGGCTTCGATCTCCTGGGCAATGTCGTGTTCCACGGCATACCGCCGCGGCGTGCTATGGAAATCATGTCCTCTCGGCTTCCCGACCTCAGGGGACAATTTGCAATCTCAGCTACCCTCATCCTTCGGCTGTTTAGCCTCATGCATGGTACAGGGGACTCCGAATACGCAGTGAAGGCAGTCGAGTCCCTTCTCACGCAGACCCGCCTCTACCTCGGAGGGCCGTCCTCCCAGATGTCTGTTAAGCATCACTTGCGTTTCTCCATCGACTATCTCCGCCGGCAACACCTGCTGTCCGCTACTGGGGTCCCTCTCAACTTTTCGAGCCTCGTCGGGCACTTGTACTTCACTGAGAATACGGTATTCGTCCTCCACTCGCTGCTGAAGGACGGCTACCTGCACGAACTGTGCGCCAAAATCGACAGTCCAGGCACGCAAAAGGACGTGTTGCTAGAGCTGCTCACGGTCTTGTGTCACCTTTTCTCCCGGATCCCCTGCACTCGCTACAAGTCGAAGAAATGGCTCGAAGAGGTCGTCCATCGATCGCCATCCGTCGTCCTTCTCCCGAGGCTTCCGCAGAGGGCGGAAACGGTCCTTCGAAACCACAACAAAGAGACGCTGGATATCTTCCAGACATACGTTCGCAGGTTTGTCAACCAGCACCTCAACAACACCCGAGATGACATCTTGCCGTTCACGAAACGCAGGGTCGGTCCTAGCCAGGGCCGGCACGTGGATCTCTCAACTACCGGTCTGCCCATCCGCCCCACCACGAGCATTCGGTCACCGTTTGCGGCGCTCTCCGGCTTCACGGACGACGTCGACAGCATCCACGAGCTGTGCGAGACCGCCCGCGCCGGCGTCTTTCTCGTCGAGTCGTCTATCGCGTACATCCCCATATACCCGGACGAGACCGGCGGCACGCCATTCAACGCGTACATCTTGGACTTCTTCAAGCACGGAGACCTGAAGGCTCTGGTGCGGGACAACGGCATTAAGCAGGGAGACGTCTGGTTCCTGCTGAAAGACTTCTCACTGGCCCTTGCCACGATCACTGCGAGCTTGGGAAGCTTTCTGAACAAGAATGGCGCCGAGTTTGACGACACGGCAATGATCGACGTGCAGGACGTTGGCGATCTTATGTTCGAAGAAGAAGAGGAAGCAGATGATGAACAACATCTCGAAGAGCCCAACTTATCGCATGCTACCGATAACCAAGCTGGTTCGGGGTCCATGTCAACGAGACGCGTGGCAAAGAACAAGAAGCACGTTGCCGAGTCTTGGATGGACGAGGAAGAATCGGGTGACGAGAGCGTTGGGTCGTCTAGCGGAGGTGGCATTGCTACAGAGTCCTCAACTCTGGTAACAAGCTGGGATGACGATGGTGGTGCCGGTCTACTGAAGGTTCACAAAGCCTTCAAAATACTACAATACGAGTTTGAGGAGAAGTTCCGGAATGTCTGGGCTTGAGGGTGAACTGGGACACTCGTTGTACATCGCGCTACTTTAATAGGTAGATGAAACCTTGGATTATGCGTTAGATATTAGGCGTGCAGTCTGTTCTGAAAGCTGTCTAGCACCCAGAAGCGGGTTTTGTCTATGCGTTTCGTTCCAATCAGAGTTTTGTGAGAAATTCACTTATCCAAGTCTCAAATAGCAACGGTCTTCTCAGAAGTGACGGTCTTCTGCTGGTCGAAGCTATCCGACTTCTCGATTCCCGAAGCCTTGTCGGAGGCTGCGCCCGAAGCCTCGGAGTCCAGTGCCGAGGGCTGTTCGAACTTCTCCAGCGTCTGCTTGTCGAGCTGTCGTTCAAGCGGTTAGAATCCATCAAAGCACGGAGCGGGTATTCGCCATCAGCGACGCAACTTACCTTCCAGACAACCCACATGTAACCCAGCATAACAAAACAACACACAATCATGACGATGCTGCCCTTCTTCCAGTACGGAGCCTCGTCGGCGGCGTAGAAGACGATGCCCCAGAAGGTGTACAGCGTCATGGAGCCGATGTTCATGCAGTAGACGGTGACACTGCGAACCGCGTCGTCGCCGCCGCGCTGCAGGATGATGCTCGCCCAGCCGAAGATCAGGGGGTTGACCATGTACGCGGTGCCGGAGAGGTAGAAAGCGAAGAAAGTGCCAGCGAAAGGCAGCGTCGGGACGAGCAACATGACAGCGCAGACGAGCTGCAGCAGGCACGCCAGGACCGCCATGGGAATGCGCGTGCCGGTAGCGTCCATGTGCCAGGCGGCGAGCATGTTGGAGACGATGCCGACAGCCTGGACGCCGAGGGGGTAGGTGTTGATCTGGCTCTGGGTGAAGTGGGAGGACTGGTACTTGAGCCAGATGAGGAAGTTGTTCTGGACTGCCCAGGCCTCGAGGGTGGCGCAGACGGGGGACCAGAACAGAAGGATCCAGCTGGTCGAGTTGTCAGTATTGTCTGACGACAAGGCTTTTGGAAGATTGGAGCTCACAATGTGGGAGAGAGCAGCAGACGCTTCATGAGAGAAAGGGGGCTGATGCTGTGTCCGCCTTCCTTGATAGGGGGCAGACGCGACACAGCCATCTCCTTCTCAGCTTCAGACAGGTAGCTCGCCTTGGTGTTCTCGGGGATGTCGGGGAAGTAGAAGAAGCCAAAGACGGCAATGGGAAGGGTGATGATGCCATCTGATAACTCGTCAGCGCCTTGCTGCGGCCCAGCTGCAGACGTTGAAGGTTCTTACCAATGAGGAACACCCACTGCCAGCCTCCGAGACCGCCCAGTCCTCCCATGCCCTTGTAGATGGCAGCCATCATCACGCCGGCAAACATGGTACCGACCTGGCCCGAGGCCGTGAAGATGGCGGTGCGCTTGGCGATCTCCTTGGGCTTGTACCAGGAACCAATGATGTAGATGGTTCCGGCGTACGTGCTGGCTTCCGTCAGGCCCAGGAAGAATCGGACGACGCAGAGCTGAGTGACAGTTTTGACCGCCGCGCTGACCATCTAGCCAGCTTAGTCAGTACTTCAAATGTGAGACGAAGGACGGAGAAATAGGGGGTATACCGTCAAGGCGGCCCAGACAACGACCATGGACGGCAGCCAGATGCGAGGAGGGACCTTCTGGATGATCAATCCGTGAGGAATTTGACCAACAGCCATGCTTGTTCGTCTGTTAGCTGGCTGTCACGGAGTGTTTGACGGAGATCGGTGAGGTCTTACCCGGCGGTGGTGACGGAAAGAACCGTGTTGTAATCATGGCCACTCATGTTGAGGGCTTCGCGGAGTCCAGCAACCTGGAGGATGTCTGTGAGCATGGGCCAGCCATGTCAGACATCGTGAATACTCACATATGCATTGGCAAATGCAGCTCGGTCTGCGATGGAACAGGGAAGTCAGTCCAAGCATTCCTCACTCAAACATGCGAGCAGTGAAAGGGGGAGGCTCTTACCAAGGAAGTTGAAGAAGTAACTCAAGCAGCAGTACGTCTGCCAACAAGCACGGTTAATCGAGAATGTAAAAGCACCATGTGATCATCTGGCATTTACCAAAATGAAGAAGTCTGAGACCGTCACAGTTAGCTCCAGGTCACGGTCAAGCAGGCGTCGATGAGACTCACCAATCTTCTGAACGAGCTTCCGCTCTTCCTTGGACTTTGCCTCGTCACCGAGGAAGAAGACTGGGCCCAGTTAGTGCCATTGCAACGTTACGTTGCCTCGTAAGAGGATACAATACCTCTGACTTTCTCTCCAACCGCCATTCTTTCTGATTTGCCTCGACTCACAAGCGACACTGAGGACCAGATCTTTGGGATGCAGCTGTGAAAAGGAAGCCTCACCTCCCCACGAACGAGAGGACGGACTCGCGGAGGGGTATATCTCACAGCAGATCCCTATTTCCCGGTAACTAAAAGATTATCTGAAAATCTGATAAAAAATTTCCATCGTTCCCCCTGCGGGGTCCCCCTGCGGGGTCCCCTTCATGGGAACCCTGGCGAACAGTGCGCTTACACAGGACCGAGATCCGTGCTTCGAGAACCACGCGATGTAGCTGACAGTTCGTGACAAACGAAGATTACTGGACGTTCAGACGCGGCAATCCTCGGGGAAAGTTGCCTCTCACCGTCGTCCTTGATGTCTCTTAGCGAACCGGGCCGGCCTCGTCGTCGTATTCCTCCCACTTTTGGCGGGTTTGGCGTAAGCGAACTCCACCGCCGGGCATGGACATGGGCGTCCTTAACAAATGAAGACCGGGCCAGACTCGAGTCAGAAGCGGGGATAACTCGGGGCCTCCTCACCACAAAGGTTGCTCGGTTCGGCCATAGGAGATGTCAGCGACCCGAAAGCGAGTTGCACGCACGTGTTTCCAGCGCTTGGTTGTACGCGCGTCGGGTGATTTCTGGGTGGATTTGCCGTCAGCAGGTTGCATGTTGCTAGCCGTTAGCTGCACAGAAGAAAGGGAAATAGTTCCATCAAATGAGTTCATCTTGACCAGCCGTTGAAGCTTGGGTCAATCAATTCAAACCGCGTTAAGCTTTAAGAATTCTCCACCTGTTTGAACTTAAAGTTGTCCCGAGAGCCGTCCCCACAGCATCCAGTCTGCTGGCTTTGCAGCCAGATCACGACTCACGAGGTTTTTCAGGGGTGACCGATGTCGGGATTTGATTTCCGTTCATTCCCCGAGAGTCTTTGTGGTTCAGATAGGACACTCGAGTCTGTTATTCAAGTCGCCTCCGGACGCGGAGGGGAATCAACTGCTGGAAAATATTTGGCATCATGGCTTTAAGACTTCTTCCACTGTCCTTATGGTTGGTGGACGGTGAAGGTCGGACAGACCATTGCTCCGAGTATGCAGGGGGCCGTCGATCAAAAGTGCCAGTTGCTCGGAAAAGGTCACAGTGAGGACAAGAGAAAATCTGATAAGACCCGCTTTGCCATCAGTTGACTTGACTAATGGAAAACACCCGGGCGAGAAGAACCTGCGACTTGAAAGGCCAACATGGTCCACCAGTCTTGGCTTTCCATGGTCTTTGCTTATTAGGTAGCCAGGTATCGGGGTTTGGCAAACAGAAACTCGTCTCCCAAGCCGGCTGCGACACGTCGAGACATGTCACTTGCACTAGTGGCATTTTTTTGACGATCTTCAATACTTTAACACTCCTCGGAAGGGACTACGAGCAGGCAATGCTTGCAAAAACTGAAGGTAAGAGTTGCTTGTATTTCTCACATAACCCCAGGAGCAACCAACATTTGCCACGAGGCCACTGAACCGAGCTTGGTCGACACATTTTCGATGTTCTAGGCTTTGCCTTCTGCCGCAGCCTTCTGCTGAGCAGCTTCCGTTGCCTCGCGAATCTTCTTCGCGAAGATGGGCCCCAACTTGCCATCCAGTGCCTCCTTGCAGAAGTCCTCAAACGGATTTCCGTCCAGGTCCGGATAGAGCTCCTTGCCGATCAGGTAGCCCAAGTAGCGCGCGTATTCGGGCGTGTTGTCTCCACGCAGACCCCAAGACTTGCGATACTGAAGGATAGACAGCTTGTGGGGATTCACGGTGTCGTCTTTTGCCTTCTCAATGGCTGCGTCGATGTCATCCGCCGATTTCTGCCGTTCTCGTCAGTTCACTTCCAAGCCCATGCGTCTTCATGGTTTGGCACATACGTATTCCCTTTGGAGCTTCTCCCCGCTGAGGCTCTCGATTAGGTCGTACACCTCGTTCTGGGAGCGGAGCTCCGTGTAGGCGAAGACCCTCTTATTGATGGTGCGAGGGTCGGCGATGATACGGGCCACGTACTTGCCAACGTCTCTCAGGTCCGTCAGGGCAGATTTGACGTTGCCGTCTCCGGCGATCCAGTTGTCGAAGGGACTGGAAACAGCATTGATTCGACCGGAGGGCAGGCGGGGTAGCGTGATCTGGTACCACCAACCCACATTGATGATCGTATACGGGAGAAAGATCGTTTGGATGTGGTTGACAACATCTTCCTTCTAAATTCCCCCAAATACTCATCAGCAATCTTGCAAGTCAAGTGGGGCCCAGAGGCAGGGAAACACCAACCTGATCGTGGAACCACATCATCCCTCTGGGAGGCATGACCGTCGCGAAGAAGGACGGGACAAAGCGCTTCACTCCAGCCTTCTTGGCGGCATTTGCGAGCGGTATTTGGTCAAGCAGGTGCTCGACCACGATTGGCGAGATGACAACGTCGATGCCTGTGAGCTGCTTGACGAGCTCGTCCTCAGGACCGGCGAGGTCGCATGCAACGATCTCGACGCCTCTTGCTTCCAACTCGCGGACTTCCGGCTTCTGAAGCGAACTGGGGCGGACGAGAGCTGTGATTTCCTGTTGTCGTAAATTAGGTCCGTGCCGCCCAAGAATGGCAATGCAGACGGCTGCTCCTTACAAAATTTGTCTCGGTGGATGCCAGCAGCCCATTCACGATGGAACTGCCCGTCTCTCCAGTTGCTCCAACAATAGCGACCTTCATGTTTACGTTCCGTCCGTGGTATATCCGAATGATGTGACGTCAGTTGGTATGAGTGAAGCCTTCAATTGCCGTCGATGTCTCTCTGAGCTGAGTGGTCATAACTTCTGAGAAGCGACGCTTACTTATGTGTCCGATCCCTCAAATGATGTCCAATGGTCGCCCGCACCTACCTTCGGAGCATGAGCGTCTGCGGGGCCGTCGGCCGCATGAGGTCAATGTTCGCGCCTCTCACGAAAAAGCGGCCGACAAGTCCGCAAAAAGCGGGGTGAACCTGCGGACTTGTTCTGCCGAAACGCGGAGTTTGTGGGGCTCCCCCGCCTTGAATGACCTCGGTTTCGGTCCCGGAGTCTCGGGGGCCGTAAGGCACTAGTCCTAGTCTGCAGAGACCGTCCATAGTTGGGACCACGAGTTGTTGTTGGATGACAAATGCATCAGAAATCAATCTCCGCATCTGTTTCTCTCTTATCATATTTTACTAAGATGCGAGAAAGTTATGAGTATGAACTGGGCATGTAATTGCGGCCCTTGACGGCGCTTCTAGGTAGATGTCTTGACTATCTTAAACATACAACCATTTGGGTCACCGAAGAGAAAGATCATGTGCAAGAGATCCGGCCAGATGGTGAGAAGAATCAGACGTGCTTCTAGTATTGCCACATGTGTCGATGCAGAGTGTCTCGAATCTCTCAGATAATAGGTAGACCGCAGCACCGTCAATCCTACTGCGAGTACTTGCGTTAGAGAAATACTTATCAGATCATCAATGGCGAGAACCAGTCTTCTGACTCGAATGATCAAGGCAACTACGGCTGGGATTATATGCGCGAAGCAAATAGGGGGGAAAGACGTCGATGATTGAAGCAAGATGAACATGTTATGGGAAGACAACTAGCCAGGTAGTTTATCAAGAGAACCACGGTTCAATGACGGAATGCTTGTTACTTGAACCTAAATCAGGAAGTAAACGCCGTGAAACCAAGATGAAAGGCGCACTATGAGTGCATTCGACCAATACTCATTCCCATTATTTGTATTTCCACTCAACGTCTTCCCAGCCCTGTCTCCTCCTGATCGTGGCCTTCTTGGACTTGCTTCCGTAGATAGGAGACCGCAGTCCAGAGTGCTCGAACAACATCGCATGCCCAGGAACTTGCACGCCCTCAATCTCGAACCCGACAGCCAACACCGCAAGACACCCCAAGAGCTCAGAAAACGCAAAGTTCCGGCCTGGACACAGATGCTTCCCTCCACCAAAGGGGACGAACGACTCCTTGGAGCCCTTGCTGATCTCAGGCGTGGGCTTCAACCACCTCTCCGGGTTGAAAACGTCCCTGTCCTCGCCCCAGACCGGCTGCTTGTGCATTACAGCCGCGCTCCACTGGACCTCAACACCCTTCTTCAGGAGGTACTCGCGCCCGGTCTCGTGGTCGGTGATGGTGGTGTCCCTGGCCATCACGGTCCGGCTTCCGGTCACAGTGTTCTCGAAGCGCAGCGTCTCGCGGTAGCAGGCGACCAGGTACGGACACGCGGTGCAGAGGGCCATGACGTCGATGCTGGCGACTCGGCGGCCGCCTTCTTCCGTGATGGAGATTACTGACGCGTTTTCGACCTCGTTTCTCAGACGGGTTAGGTAGTTGGGCTTGGAGAAGATGTTGACCAGTAGCCAGAACATGGAGGGTGCGGTATTGACAGTCGCCGCGACTGGGAGGGAGTCCATGGCGCCGAGCATGATGTCGGAAAGACCGAAGGATCGCCAGAAGACTGCGCGGCCCTTGATGACGGCGGATACGGAGTCTCCTTCGTCCTGCTTTCGCGTGTAGAATCCGACTAATCCGCTGACGATCTTCTTCCTGGCTTGGAGCGCTTTGCCGGCGATGAGCTTGCTGAGCCAGCCGTATTGCAGCTTTCCGAGGCCAGTCTCGTAGATCCTAAAATCAGAGTCAGTAAAGAAAGCCGCCCTTATATGGAACTAGGGGCACATACCAGATGGAATCGACAAGCTCGGTGTTATTGAAAGGACTCTGCTCGCCGTACAGAGCCCGCGTGGTCGCAACGCCGATGAGGTCGCGTGTCCAGTGGTAAAAGTCGCCAATCTCAATGGGTGTGCCCGCTTCGACCTGGTTGAAGCGGCCGCCGATGTATTGCAATGCCGCGATATTCATGTTGTACAGGTTGTCGCCCGAGAGCGCGGCGACGGTGATGCGGGAAATCTCCTCCACGGCGTTCTCCCGGACGAGCCTCTTCGTGATGGACGGATCGACGCCCATGGCCTGGCCGATCTCCTCGATCCGGGCGCCGAACTCGAGAGTCTTGTTGCGCATCGCGCTCTGGACGAGGGGCGCCGTGTTGATGAGATACATCTTCCTGTTGAGTAGGGGGAGCGTGCAGATCGGGAGCTTTGTGTTCTTGCTATCCGGAGAGACATAGTCATCTCCACGTTAGTCCTCAAGGCGGTCGCGTTGTCGTTGCTGTAGGTTTGACTCACGACAGATTCTCGTAGACCCCAGGGTACCGAGTCCGCACGCCAATAAGACGGCCGATGATCGGCAGGTTTCCCTTGATCACGGGGGGCTCGCGTGGATCAACCGGAGCCGAGACGAGCGTGTCAATCACGATGAGCAGCGCGAAGATGACAGCGAGAGCAGTAGCAGCCAGTGATGTGGTAGAGCCCGAGGTGACGCGCTGCAGCAGGGTTGCCGCTGCGGTTGCGGCGAAGCCCGAGGCATTCGCCGTAGTCATGATGCGCGGTCGTAAGCTCAATAGGTGAAGAACGATGGTAGTAGAATTGAGCGAGTGAAAATTGGCAATGAGAAACCCGTGCCGAGGTGGCCAGCAACCGCATCATGTCTTATACAGGCCAGTCGGTTCGCTGTCCACGTCGGCAACTGTCAGTCTGCCTGACAAGAGCAGTTCGGACTCAAAGTTCGGATGGCGAAACCTTCTCGTCCAAGGTTGTCCCTCATCTTGGTGATGGAACCCTTATCTCTGGCTGTCAATGGATGAAGTTTCACTGGATGTTGCGTATTGCATCGTAAATCTGGCGTTCTCGAGGAATGCCGGTCCTTGATGTACCTTGGCGGCCGGAAGGTATTTAAACTTCTAGCATATAGCCGTCGTGACTGGAGTGGTCCATCGTTGCGACGTATCGGTCTCGGTCTCGGTTTCGGGGTTTCGCGAGCGATGCGACACCGCCTTGGATGCGAGAGGTTTGATAAAAGAGAGAATACAAGCGAAATTGTGAAATTGTGAAATTGTATCTTAATGAAAAGAGAAGGAGCAGCACAATTACAAGTCTTCGCATCTTCTCGCCAAATCATTTCTACCTATTAAACAAACACACCATGGCAAGCATCGCCGGACTCCGCGTGATTGTAGCCGGTGCAGCAACTGGCGTCGGCGCCGGAACAGCCAAGCTGCTCGCTGCCCGCGGCGCCAAGGTCGTCGTGGCCGACATCAACATCACTGCTGCCAAGGACGTTGGAGAAGAGATCAAGGCCTCGGGCGGCCAGGCCACCGTCGTCGAATTCGACCTGTCAGACGAGCAGTCCATCAAGAACCTCATCGACAAGGGCATCGAGTTTCTGGGCGGGCTCGACAGCCTGTTGAATATCGGGGCCGACCTGAGCCCCAAGAACCTTGGCAACGATAGGGGGGTTCACGAGATGGATGCCGAGGTGTGGCAGCGTACGTTCCTAGTCAACACTACGGGTTACGCGTTGACAACGAAGTACGCGCTTCCGCATCTACAGAAGGGCGGTGGCGGGACCATTATCAATATCTCTAGTGTAAGTTCGCGTGTCCGTGTCTTTACTGGTCTAAGATCATGGGTTGAGGCGAGGCAACCCTACGTTTCGTGCTGAAATAGAGCAGCCTCGAGGCCGCCTATAGAAAGATAAGGGAGTTTACGGAAACCTGTATCCAAAAACGTGGTTTTGTGCAAAGGAAAGCTGACACGATCAAGATGGCGGGACACTTCATGGGCACGCCGGAGCCCATCAGGGTAGCATACGCGGCGTCAAAAGCAGCCGTACATGCCTTGACACGGCACACAGCCGCGACCTATGGGAAAGACAACGTCCGCTGCAATACCGTCGCGCTGGGGGCAATCTTGACGCCGACTCTGCAAAAGTCGATCGACGCAAGTCCCGCCATGCAGGAGGGGATGAAGAAGATTCCACTCCAACGACTCGGCAAGCTGGAAGAAGTCGCGGCCCTGTTGGCTTTCATGATTTCGTCGGATGCGGCCTACGTTACTGGCGACATATGGTCGATCAACGGGGGAACGCACGTCATGACTTATGCTTAGCTCGGGGTTGCGAGATGCCAAATGACAATGCCGAGGTTGCCTTGATTAAGAGTTTACGAAGTAGTTGGTTGATAAACATGCCATTTCCGGGGCACCGGGCTCAACGCTGGTTGAATTGATGCGTGATTTCAAGAAAGTTGACAGCATAGTCAGGTGATCATATTAAACACGTCAGTCTCGACCGATATGTTCCCACGTCGTGACCTTGATAACCCGAGTTGTCGACGTGACATGTACCAGAGAAGGAGCCAAGTTCTGACAGTCCCTAGATTCAAATCAGTTTATCTTTGTATGTTCCAAACTGTTTTCTCGACTTACCCGGTTAAAAGACTTGGTGTTGGCAATCCCTGTTGCGAATCGATCATGAACATCTGTTCAGAGAGCAGAGAGGTGGAAGACAACACTTTACTGTTGAAACTTATTTCGAAGACTCCCAAATACTCGGAACCGATGCTGCATTTGCCGAGGCTCCCGATTCCTATGGAGCAGTCTACAGGTCCGCCACGCATTGCGAGTTGATTACCGCGACAGTTTCCCCCGCGCTCGGACTAGCTTTGGGCCCTCCACCCCCCAACGCCACAGCTCAATGAACGCCAACTCGGACCTAGTTGTCGTGTAATCGATTCTAAAACGCCTTTTCATTTGATGATCAGTATTGACCTGGCTTGCTTATGAATAGGCTCAGATGTGACCGAATCAATAATTTCCTTATGCTGGAATGGGCGTCGGGGGTTGCGCGAGAGACAGGCGGGGTAAGCCACCGGCGCGGGTCACAGCCGCAACAGATTGGAAAACATGGTTGAAGCGTTGATTGGTATTATGTACTTGATAGCGATTGTATTGCTTGTATGGACGAGGCATAGTACCCCCCATCACTGACATTACTCGGAACCCCTGCCCGTATGCAGACATCCCACTATGACAACCCCCCATTTCCCCTCTTTCACCGTCGCATCAGCCACCCCGCATGCGGGCGCGACAAGCTACAAATTCGGTGTAAAACCGGCCGGATTTTCCGGGCCTGGGGTCCGATTCCTTGCAAGACAAGATGCAGGAAAATCTACTCGTCGTCGTTGATGTCGACGACGGTCTTCTTCCACTGGCGGGCGGGGACCTTGCGCCTGAAGAGGATGTCGATCTCGCGGACGGAGCGACCCTTCATCTCGGGGATCCAGATGAAGGCCATGACGAAGCACACGAAACCCGTCGCGCCCCAGACGTAGCCGCACCTGCCACCCAGGTCGACACCCTGCAGTCAACCATCATTAGTATCTTGCTTCTCAACCTAGACTCTTCGTGGGAGAGGGAACGTACCGTGCTGTTGAGCATGTAAGTCGACAGGAAGATGCAGGGAATGTTGACGACGTAGTACGCGGCACGGCCGATACCGGTGGTGAGCGGACGCAGGCGGATGGCGGACGTCTCGGCGATGATGACCCACGACGCGGGGGCGGGGCCGAGGGTGAAACCGACGGAGACGATGAGGCCGAGGGAGGCCATGGCCAGGGAGGCGGCGGTGGACTTGCCGACGGAGCCGGCGACACCGAGGGCGACGAGGAATACGACGTTGATGAGGGAACCCCAGACGTAGATGGTGCGGCGGCCCAGGTAGGTGGTCAGGATCCACGAGAGCATGACGAAGACGGCCTGCAGGGCGGAGGTGATGAGGCCAAGGGCGAAGGCGAGCTGGGAGTCGATACCGGCCTCTGTTTTTTTTTGAGTCAGTCAGTTTGAGTTCAAAGCTTTCAATGGTTCATCTGATCATCGGCTTACGTCTGAAGAAGTAGACGGCCTGGTTGGCGATGAGGTTGCCCGTCAGGTTCTGGGCGGCGTAGACACCGCAGACGATGAGGGTGCGGTAACGGTCGGTGCCCTTGAAGAGCTCGGCGTAGCTGGGCTCCTTCTCGGTCTTCTCGAGGTCGATGGTGCGGCGCATCATGGCGACGGACTCGTTGTTGTTGGTGACGGCGGACTTGCGGCCGAGGCGGCTGAGGGCGACGGCGGCCTCCTCGAGACGGCCCTTGCGGACGAGCCACCAGGGGGACTCGGGGGCGATGTAGAGGAGGATGGCGAGGGGGGTGGGGAACATCCACTGGAGGGCGATGGGGACCCTGGTTGAGACGTTGTCAGCAATGAAGAAGAGGGAGTTGATGAAAGGGGGTTCACGAACTTCCAGGCGCTAGAGTTCCTCTCGCTCTCGTAGACGTAGCATACACCTCCGACGATGATGGCGCCGAGGGCCCAGAACATCTGGAGCATCTGGGTGGCGGGGGCTCTCAGCCTCATGGGCACGATCTCGGAGCAGTAGGCGGGCGCGTTGGCGATGAAGATGCCCCAGGGGACACCCTCGAGCAGCTGGCTCACGAACATGAGGGCGAGCGAGTTGGCGAAGTAGAAGACGAAGATGAAGGCGTTGAGAAGCATGAGGCCGAGGATGGTGGCCCAGCGGTAACCGATGCGGCTGGTAATGGGACCGGCGATGCAGACGCCGACGATGGCACCGAGGGGACCTCCGACCTGGAGGGCGGACTGCCATGAGGCCTCGATCTGGGGCAGGCCGTCCTTGTCGGTCACGCCGAACCTCTCCTTGAACTCGTCCATGGCTACGAAGGCGCCCATCAGGAAGACGCAGTAGGACTCCATGATCTGCAGACGTGCAACTGTCAGCTCCTCGTCTCAAGACTCTCCCGGGATGGGTTTGTGCTTACAATCGTCGTGGACATGATGAAAGCCCACATGGAGGCCATCGGGTAGAGCCTGACGGCCTCCAACACTCCCATGTTGAACTCGGCCTGCTCGGCATCGATGGCGTCCTGCTTGAAGGACGAGATCTTTGCATCGTGGTCGAGGCCGACGGTGTGGTCGTTCTCAGTGGTGTAGGCCTCGATCTTGGCGGGATCGCCACCGGGCGTCTTGGTGTCCTTGGGCTCGCTCATGATGTCGACCGCAACTTGCTGCTGCTGCTTTTGCTTCGGCCCTTGGGTATAATGATTGAGGGGAGAAGCAGAGGAGGACAGGGAGGGGGAGAGAACCAAAGAAAGAAGAGTCGACGGTGGTATTCGGGAAAAGCTGCATGTTTTAATAAAAAGATGCCAATCCATAGAATCGAGCTTTCTCCCTCTTGTCCCTCACTCGGTCTTCGTCTCACCTGCCTAACCCGCCCCCCGGCTCACTTACCCACATCAAGTCTCATTCCCGCCGACGCAGCCAATACGGACGAGCTTGACCGGGGTACAGATCCTGCAGTTATTGTACGCTACCTTGAAGCAATCAAGCAAATCTGGGCGACCGCTACGCTACACATAGCATGGGTATCCGTACACCTGCGTAGGTACATAGGCTGTAATAGTATCCATAGTGTGGTGGGTGTACACTAAGTCCCCGTGTACCCTCCCCCAACACCGCTAACCCCGCCCCCCGCAATGTCCGGAACGGCCCACAAAACCCCAGAGTGTCACCCGCGTGTGCGCCAGTCGTGCTTCAAAAACGATGCCTACGGGGTGTTTAGCGTCGGAAATCGGGTCTGAATACAACGAGCGCCGGTGGGGAATCCTCCGGCGCGCATTGACGCGCTCCAATCGGGGACCTGCTCGGGAGGCGTTCCAGGGAGCGTACAGCGGCAACGCACCAACGCTACTCCTTAGCCCGGCCGCTACGGCTTCACGGCCGGTCCCTTGTGACTTCTCCAAGTTCTCACGCCACGGGCTTAATTGGTGCGTATATCAATATTGGGCTGTTGATCTCGTACGCGTCTCCGTATCATCCTGTTTGACAGTTTGGTCTGCGCCGCGCGCATCAATCGACTTTTCTTGTCTCCCTTCTGTTACGCGCCAACGCGCGCCAATGCGCCAATGCGCTGTGGCAACCAACGGCCCGGACCCGTGGACCTGGATAGGTTCGACCGGAGCGCGGATCAGGTACGGCTCCGACGCCGTACCTTGAGTACGTACTTTCCTGTCATGGAGAGTCTGTCCATCGGCTACCTACAGACTGGCCTAGCCCTAACCTCGCTGGCAACCCGGGCGGTCTGTCGGGCTTGGATGGACCGCCCGGTTGAACAGCAAAACTTACCAGTTTCCTGGTTTTCCATGAAAGGTTGCGGCTATAGACAATCACTAGCAAAGCCTATTCCTTCTTGTCGATGCTTCCATATCCGGTGCCCTTAGCAACGGGTAATATTGACGCGCACGAGTGATACACGCTGGGGGCCGAAAGCTTAGCCTTTTGTCCACCGGTACCTCGGCGGACACTACACCGCCCCCCGAAGCCTGATTTTTTCTCCTACCTATGGACACTTCCGAAAAAAGACATACTACCAACGGTTTACGTTGGTGGCGCGCCGGGCACTTTTGCGGGAGAAAGTCCATCGAAAGAGAAGGGCAGCACGTTGTTTTCCCCATCCCGAGCGCGTTGGAAGTTGTCGCTGCTTTCGGGCAACTCCTTCAAGCAGATCGCCTGAGTCCAAGTGAAACCCCTCAATGTCAGCTTGGGACACACACACACACACACACACACACACATGTTTGCGGTGCGACGCGATGCAGTGGCCAGCGCAGGTGTGTGACTGGCGAACCCGTATCGGACCGACTGCACCCCCATGTTCTGGGGAAATTATTGGGGAAGATGCAGGGGCCTCGAACTGCTGCGAGTTCCCACCCGCTGTTGGTCAAAGAACCGTCCCACTCCAGCGCTGTTAGGCCGCGACCATGGCACGATGCGTCGCTGTTGCTGGCTTGCTCCAACGGATGTCACCTTGGCAGACCGTACGACCTTGGCTGCGTTGCATCAGAAAGAGCATTGCGACGGGGTCTGCTGCGTGTCTCACGCTTTTCCCCATGGTCGACCGTCGTGAGGGGAAGTGAGGAGACAAGACTCAGAACTTGCGATGAACTCGAGGGCGCAACGCATGTGAACGGGCTGAAGACTATTAAAGACCTGGATCTTTCTCCAAGGTGTTCGCCCTGTGAAAAGTTGATTATGGTTAATACCCCGCAGAGAGAAAACCACTTCTCCGCGATTGACCATGCCAAATGTGTTGCGACCTGCGGGATCCCATGACCCTCACGGCCCGTGAGGGTCCCGAACCTGTGCGGAGTTCCCAATGCCGCGTGATCACGTGGCCCACTTTCGGCACACATATCCCCGACGCACATGACCTCTTGTCGCACTTTTCATGTTTAGGCCAGCGTTACAGTGTATACACCAGACTTCGCTTTCTACACCTCGGAACTAACTAGTGGTAAACCTTATATATCGCGCTCAGATTACCTTAAGACTCAATGACATCTGCAAAAGACGATCGGAAGCGCCTTGAGGGAGAAGCACACCCTCCATCCCCGATACTGAGTGACAGGAATTCAGTCAACCGCTTGACGTTATTACAGATAGAATGTTCGGATCAATGCTAATTGTACAGTCGAAGGCGGTTTAGAAACCACACTGCACAGATCCGAGTTGGCATTCCTGGGCAGTGGTGTTAGGACACGAGGGGGCAAGGCTAGTCCGAGCGCCCGAGTGAATCTATCGCGACAACATGTGCAGCATCTCGTAATCGTCGGCTCTAGCAGAGAGCAGGAGCTTGAAACTTCTCTCTGTTTAGATCAGATAGTTGAGGGGCTCTGAAACAGTGCTTAGGTAGCGAGGTCTTGTCTACAACCTCTCTGCTCTCTCGGCAGAGTTTCAGACTCGCTTCAAAACAGGAGCAACTAGAACAATGTGAAGTCTCTACGACCGAACAGATCGAGAAGATGCCCTGAAGTCCAGAATGAAGACAAAATGTTAGTCTAGTAAGTCTGTGGGTTTAGCTCATCTTCCGTATACCATTGCGCCGTAGCCATGAGAAAAAAAACTCGAGTGTTAATTGGGTTGCATAAATCCATCATAACGTTTACACATATTAACTTTGATGAAGCCAAAGCAAAACTATCAATCGGCAGAGGCCGGTACGGCCATGGCCTGGTACCTTTCAAATGAGTCGCTCTATAAGATCTGGAGACTGGCCAATTCAGCTGGACACTCTTAACTCGTGGTGTGAGACTAAGATCTTATCATTTGTGATCAGTGATCTAGACGACCATATGCAACCGAAACCATTTCTCACCCACGGAGCTGAGAGAGAGAGACAATTTATGCCGCTTTTCCCGACCTCTCCGCGTCCAAAAACCTTACGACCCAAAAAATGAGTTCCCTCAGCTCTGCTTCGTAAAACGCTCAGCCGCCTCTTTGTACTCCGCCCGCCACCTGCTCAGCGGCGGCCGTCCCTCCAGCGTATCCCCGACGCTCCACAGCATCCTATTCTTGTCCAACGCCTCCGTGACCTCTCCATCGGGGCACAAAATCCAAAACTGGTCCTCCGCGATCTTTTTCTCCAGAAGCTCGACGACCTGCTCAGGCCACCACGCACCATCCGGCTTGGGCGGCTCGTGGTCGGGCCTCCTACCGCTCAGCCCCGTGTGCACCCACCCCGGGATCAGGAGGTGCACTGACAACCCCGACACGTCTTTCAGGTCGTAGCTCAGCTGCTCCGCAATGCTCTTCACGGCCGCCTTGGAGGCGCCGTAGGCTGGCCAGCCCGGCGGGTTGGTGATGCCCTGCTTGGACCCCGTGATGACCAACGCTGAGCGGTCTCCCGCGGCGGCGCTGGCGCGGACGGCGGGGAGGAGGGCCTCGATGCCGGCCACGACGCCGTAGACGTTGACGTCGAAGGTCGTCTTGAAGGAGGCCAGGCTCCCGCTGCCGAAGGAGGAGTCGGGCTTGATGCCGGCGTTGAGGGCCAGGAGGCTGACGTGACCTGGTGCGTGTAAGTCATTGATATTGATACGGAGTTTGAGAAAGGGGTAAAAAAAAAGGGGGGGGGGGGGGGGGGGGGGGTTACCTGAGTGCTCCGTGTCTACGATCTTCTTCAGCGAGGCCCAGTCCTCCGGCCGGCTGACGTCCACCTGCACGGCCCTGGCGCCCTGGCCCAGCGTCTTGTTGGCGTGCTCGATGTAGACTGGGTTCTTGTCGGCGACCAGGACGTTCATGCCGGCCTCGACGCATCGCTGGGCGAGCGCGTAGCCGATGCCAGAGGCCCCGCCCGTGATGACCGCGAGGCTGCCTTTGCGAAAGATTGACTCCATTGTGACTTGTGTTTTCGTGATATTCGTCGAAAGCGAGAGGGATTGAAGTCTAGATTAACTCAGGTGAATCAATCGTGGTCAATGCCGTTGATGAACCCCTCTTGAAGTATTCGCGGTGAACTGGCCGTGGAAGCGGGGAGAGTGGAGGGCCAAGCGATGGAGGCTTACAAATACTCGACATGTCTCGGTGATAAGAGTAGTAACTCCATTGTCGGAATGGAGTCTTTTGTTCTCTTTGGTGTCATGACGTATTGTGGGCGGACAGTTCGTCAGTCCTCCCGAAGTTTAACCCAGTCATCGGGGCCCGTTTGCCCACCGGCAAAACGCCGATATCCCGGCGCGAAGCTACGATTAAGTGGTGCAAGCCTCGCTCGATGGCAATCTGGCGCTTGAACCTCTGCAAATTTGTGCTTTATCAATTGCCTTTATCACTTGGCCGGGTGCTCGTGATTCTGAGCCGAATTCCTTTAACTCTTTCGAAGTTCGAAGTGATTACACCAGGTCTGGGCCGGACCTCCCTTCCCGTACCCCCTTCCTGCCATCGCCAACAACAGCAGTCTCATCACTGCTTCTAACTCGACTGGAATCAAGCATCTTCACTCCTTTCGCTGATGGCCCTCGTGCATTCTTCATGGGAAGCGTGCCGTCTCTTCCGTACATGAACCAGAGGGGGGCACCGACCAGTCCTGCACCGCCAACAATGTTCCCCAGAGTGACTGGAATAATCGATTGGTATATGAACTTGCCCGCGCCAAAGTTCGTGCCATAGAATATTCCGATAGGAACCAGGAAAAAGTTGGCGACTGAGTGCTGGTATTCGAGAGTAACACTGCAGGTGGACGGAACGTTAGTACATAGGTTTTGATAGATCACGGACCAGTCTGTGTGAGATCTTACAATGTCCAGCCGGGTAACCATATGCCGACAATCTTGGACAGATTGTCCTTGCCGCTCATCGATAAATACGCGGCCAGGCCAACGAGCCAATTGTATCCAATGCCCCTCGTGAAGGTGTACCACCAGTTGATGATGACTCTTCCCTCAGCCTGGGTAACCGCATAGGTCGACTGCGCCTCAGACTCGAGCGTATCACTCCACCAGGCCAGAACCCCAGCGAAGAACAGACATCCCGCGATGTTGAATACATACGCCGTGACCCAGTTCCTCGCCAGATCATACCAACTCGTCCTTCTCTGCAGGGTACTGTACATCATCACGGCCATGTTGCTCGTCACTAGCTCGACGTTGGTGAGGATGGTGAGCACAAAGCCGATGGGGAAGGTGAAGGCCGCGACGAGAGTTGCGAGAGACGGATCCGAGGAGCGCAGGCCCGGGGCGCCGCCGGCGACGACGATATCGAGGAGGGATATAAAGATGCCGCCGAAGAAGGACTTGGCTATCAGCTCGGAGCAAGAGAGTTTCGACTTGGCGACGCCGGGAGCGGCGATGAGTTGGCATGTTTCGGGGGCTGAGTGAGCGTCGACTTTCTCCATCGGAACGGGCGGCCGTTGCTCGGTCGGGTATTTTCTCGATGCGTCCGCGGCAGACATTGTGGCATGTTAGTTTTCGGCTGCTCAGTGATTCCCGCGCTTCCGCATTGTGGGAAAGAGGCTTTTTAAGAGCGTCAGCACAACGCCATCTCATCGTGACGTCTATGTGATGTTGTGGGGCATGAAGAGGTGGCGTCATAACACCGGGTACGATGGTCTTCAACACAAATACTCAGTATGATGTCTTTTGTTTCTTGCTTTGCTGCTTTTTCGAGTTCCCTGTGTTCCGAATAGCTACCTTGTAGCTCGCGGTGTCTTGATTGACGTGCTCTTGTCAGCTTCTACACCGCGGTTCTAGTCCAGTCACGTTTGTGAGCGACAGAGCCCTTATAAGAAGTAACGATTGAAACTGGGATTGGCCAGAGACGACGTTGGTAAGAGCTATGAAACTTGATGAGTTTGCGTTCCGGTTGATGTTCGGATTGCCAGTGTCTACCCCCGCTCCTTACCGGGTCTAGGTACCGGCGATGGGCATCGGGAAATCGGGAAATCGCAGCAATAATTCGCGTCAGCCCTCTTTCGAAGTTTATGGAGTTTGAGAGCTTTTATCCACTTTACTTCAAGGTGTTTGGCAGGCTTGAGGTTCAACTGCCCTTCGGAAGGTGGGGGGTGTGCACAAATCGACCGATGGTCACGATGACGTAGGAGGAAGACATTTGTCATCACCGTCTCGCTTCGACATCAATCCCCCCCCTGCGCAGAGATCGACGGTGGCATACCGCAACAGCTCAGAAATTGCGGAAAGCTCGCTTTGAAAGCTCCTGGGAGACAATTCAAGTACTTACGACCATCCCAGCACATATCTCTTGTTAGCGAGGCACGCAGAAAGAGATACAAGGAACCAACACGATCAACAGAAACCACCCTCACTATGAGTCTCGAAGGGATGAATGCGCTTGTGGTACGTCAATTTCTCCATGAGTTATACTCCAACCGTTCCAAACTAACGTGTTCCCAAGACCGGAGCCTCCATGGGCATCGGGGAGGCCATCGCGACTGCACTAGCAGCCAAGGGCGCCAACCTAATCCTCATGTCGAGAGATGAGGTGAGAAAGGTATTGGAAACGGACCAGGTTTTCAGCAGCTGACTTGAGAAAAACCAAGCGAAAACTCGGCGCGCTGGCCAACAAGCTGTCAATGTCATATTCGAATGTCAAAATCATCTATCGCGCCGCAGACATCGGTGACTTCGAGTCGGTAGACAAAGCCGTTGCTTCAGCGGTCGAAGCCCTTGGCCAGATTGACATTCTCATCAACAATGTGTGTTTTCCTCTCACAAGCATGGTACAGAATATGACTGACACAAGGGACCTTTGCCAGGCCGGTCTCGCACTGGGAGCCCCCGCCCGCTTCCCCGACCTTAAGATCCAGGACGTCATGACCATGGCCAACACGAACGTCAGCGGCATGATGTTCGTGACGCACTCGGTCCTCAACAGGTCCATGCTGGCCCAGAAGCCGGGCAACGGGACCATACTAAACGTGACCTCAGTCACCGGCCTCGAGGCTCCGCCTTTTTCGGGCGAGGCCGTCTACCACGCGAGCAAGGCCTTTCAGGAGGCCTTCGCCAACTCCATCCGCAATGAGCTGGTGGAGACCAACATCAGGGTGCTTGCCATTCGCCCTGGGGTTGTTGCAACCAACTTCCATTCTCAGCGCGTCGGGCATGACAAGGAGAAGTATGACTCGTTCATCGAGGGCTACGAGTATGTGCTTCACGCAAATTGCAATTTCATTTTGACTGTTCACGAATATTGACGTGATTGCTTCAAGCCCGCTCGTGTCAGAAGATATTGCCAAGGCGGCTGTCTACATGCTGGAGCAGCCCCCGAATATCTCGATCAAGGCCTTGGATGTTGTGCCGACCGGTAAGTAACTCTCTCACAGCCGGTATAAGAGATGCTGTGACACTAAGAACCTTGCAGCCCAAAGATCACTCCCCGTTTTTGACAGGACGTGGAACGACCGAACCCACTGAGGACCGGCGAAAGACACCTTTGCTTTCGCGTCGAAGTCCACTTCACTAGGTAGAATCAAATTTAATTAAATATCAAATCATCTGTTGACGGCGGCACGATTTTTCTCCTACTGAACTTGTCTCAGTTGCTTACATACCTCGTGACCAAGACTGTCCTCTTTCAAGGGGCCAAGTCTCATCTCCGCTTGCCCAGCAACCTCGTCCCGGGCCAAACAACAGGCAGCAAATCCGGGGCGGTCCGCGGTGCAATTCCCTTTGAACGAGCCTCTGACTTGAATTCCAGGTTGGAAAAGGCCATCATCCACCCCGTTTTGGACCTTACTGGCTTGACCGGTTTGGTGCCTGGTTGTTTTGGAGGCTCCGATGCCCTCGCAGGGGATTTCGATACTCGTGCTGGCGAGCCTCGTTTTTTTGATGGTCGTTGTGATGTTTGCGATAGGCGTTTTGATGGCTGTGCTGCGGACTTTGATGCTTTCTTTACTTTGGGCATATTTTCCAGACTCAGTACTACCTATGTTCGGACTCGTACACGGAGGCTGGAACATGTGACATACGCATCCCAATGTCCCCATTCATATACAACCATAGGCCAGCGGCTCAATCTGCACTGCATTGTTCGCTGTTCTTGTACAAGCAAAGGAACTCGACGTTGCAGACAGGTCCCGGGGAAGACAAGGCCTTTGTTCACCCGGATTCTCAATGACAAAGACACAGGTCCCGAGTGATTCGGTGCAATAAACCGACCTTTGAGTACCTCCAAGCCTTCTCTCAAAACAACGCAATTTGTCTTTGGTACAAACATATTACAATGATTGTGTGTATCAAGAAGCATGAATACGCGGCCACTACGTTATTTATGTGAGAGACAACGTAGGGTAGGATTCCGTTATTTCCTGCAAACCATCAGTTGGAATATCCGTGTTGCGGTGAGAGCTACTTCTTATTCCTTCTGTCATGCTAGCTGGCCCTCTATTTCTACTCTTCGCCTCTTAGCCCGATCGTCGTACTTGTAGTAGAGTGCGGGGTTGTGGGTGAGCCTCTGAAGCATGCCGAACAATTGCATGGCAGTCATGAGAGCCTGGACGGCCGCAGGATAGTTGTACTTCTGCATGCGAGCTGCGTGCACGGAATAATAGTATGGTTCCACCGTGAGCTGCAGGTATAATTGCTCCCACTTCCCCTCATGTTGTCTGAAGCGTAAGTCCGAATTCCGCCAGATCGCCTACCTTCCCCGTCCTTCCTTTTCCCCGTCTTCAGGTCCTACCAAATTGCCGCCAAGTCAGGACTGCAGCCATCATCATGTCTATCGAACGTGTTTTCAAGCTCACCAGCACGGACGAGGCTCGTACAGTCTACGACGAATGGGCCGAAAGATACAACCACGACATGCTCGGAGACACGCAGAACTACGTCGCTCCGGCCATCGCTAGCGAGTACGTCAAAAAGTACGCTGGAATGCCTGGCATAGATGCACTTAACATCCTGGACGCCGGGTGCGGGACTGGGCTCGTCGGCATCGAGTTGGCAAAGCAAGGCGCCAGCAAGATAGACGGGATAGACCTGAGCCCCGGGATGCTCAAGGTCGCTCGGGAGACGGGCATCTACCAGTCACTGAGCATTGCGGACCTGTCTCAGCCTCTGGAGCAGGCCTCACAGGCATACGACGTCATCGTCTGTGTGGGTACCATGACCCAGGGCCACGTGGGCCCCGAGGCCTTTGACGAGTTTGTGAGGATTGGAAAGCCGGGCGGTTTTATCGTCTCGACCGTTCGCGAGACGGTGTGGGAGAAAAGCGGGTATAAGGACAAGGTGCAATCTCTTGAGGGAGCAGGAAAGGCTAGACTATTGAGCTCGGGCTTTGAGGACTACAGGCGCGGCCAGGGAGCGCGGGCGGTTATGGTGGTGCTTCAGATACAATGAACATGCGGTTGTACGGTAAAGGCAGTCGATGACGACTGAAGAAAAGGATCTGTGAACACGACACGCAAAGCTTAGGAGTCAAATAAGGAAACAGACGTCTTCTAGAAAAGAACCTCAACGTGGGCGAAAGTCCCAGGGTAATCAGACTAGTACAGATCCTCGTCCAGCGTCTCGGGCAGCAGGTCCTCCGGCGGCTCGTCCAGCGACTCGTCAAAGACCGACGTCGTGAGCTCCCGAACCGCAACGGGCATCGACGCATGGACCATCTCATGAAAAGCCTCTGCATCGGGACGCCAGCAGCTACGCAGGTTCCTAATGGCTCGAACGTATTTCGTCAGCAGTGCGCGACCGATGCCGTCGTCGTACGTAGGAGCCGACCATGAGCCCGCTTGCGCGAGAGCGTTGATGACAGAAGCAACGCCAGGAAGGACATTGCCTTCGACTTCAAAATCGAACATGTTCGAGAGCCTCTCCAGCAAAATGCCTATGGATCCCGTGGTTCCTATTCTGTCTCCTTCACGCTCGATCGGGTGCGAATCAGCCCCGTGGTCAAGGAGCCAGCGCACCCGTTCGTCCAGCATATCGTGATCATAGAGAGAGGTTCTCATTACAGCGGCGCGCAGTGCTAGAGATTCAAGGGTGAGAGGGAGACCACGGGGAATATTAAGGTTGAGGCGAAGCTGGGGATCGGTTCGGACCTCGTTCTCCAGGTGCACCTCCCCACTCGACAGAATAGCATCCAGGTCTTGAAGAGCGAGCTTGTCTGACGAAATCATGTTGACAAGAACGGACTCTAGCTGGGTCGAGACGGGCTCTTTGTCCTCCGGAGCCTCGCGGTAGGCTTCGCATGTGGCTTGGATGAGCTGCGGGAAATGGCGTTGCATGCCCCGGAGAAGAGGATGTCCTATAGGGCACCCCCCCGCATCTCTGTCCACGAGCAGGCGCTTGAGGATTGATTCCCGGCTTGTCCTACCTGCGAGGGGGTAAGACCGTTGTGACCAGGCTAGGTCCCAATGTTGGAGCAGCATAGTGGCAGCCCTGGTCTTGTTGTAGCAAAGGGCCAGTTGAATGGGCGTGTAATGGCCACGCAAGTCTTGCCGCTGAACAGTTCGCCATGGATCCGCCCCGAGGGAAAGGGCGCGGGCAACAGTAGATGGGCTGTCCCCCATGATCGCGTAGTGGAGCGGTGTCGCGTTGTGTCCATCTGCCATATCGATGTCCACTCTACAATCTTTGACCAGCAAGGCCATGAGAGCAGCATCGCCAACAGCGGCGGCGGTGTGAATAGCTGTGATGGGACCATTGTTGTTGAAGTTGAACCAGAGATGTGGTGCATTTTGCATCCTGAATCGTTCTGTTTGGAAGCGTTCGGGGTCTTTAAAAATGCTGTCCAGGTGAGAGGTGCCATCGTCAAGAAGAAGACAGAAGATTGAAACGTGGCGCTTGCAGATGGCGAGATGAAGAGGCGTCCACGCCGGCACGTCGTAAATATCTCTGCGTGATTCCAATTCGGCAGTTACGGAGGAGCATCTGCAAAGAAACCTTCCTGGGGCATCAACGTCGACTTTCAGCTCGAGGAGCCACTGGACGACGTCCTTGTGCCCTTTCAGCACAGCAAGATGGAGGGGTGTGCCCCAAGGAGCATCCCCATAAACGGGGTTATCAAGATCCCAATCCCAGTAATTCAGCGAATAATGCCAAGGAGGAACATGGGATGCCTTGTTGAAGTTTGCGGAGAAGGAGGCAGCGACCTTCAGGGTCGCCAACTGTCCGTTGGCAGCAGCGAGAATAGTTATTCCAGGGTGCTTGTTTTTAACAGCGAGGCGATACAGCTCAGTGTTGAAGACATGGTAAAGTCTGCGGCTTGCCCTGGCCATGCCAGCTAGCTGGGATGGTGTGTCGCAATACTGGGCAATTTGCACGTACGTCTCCGTCGGAAGACTGAAGATGTTCGCCATCCATCGCGACTTGTGTTGGTAGTGGAAACGCGAGTAGTGATATTGGCCTGTGCAGCCGTCAGCACGGTCAACACGCCGTCGACGTCAATACTCACCTGAAGGTTTGGAAGATAGGTAGGTAGATCAGGGAGAAAGGTAACTATGAAGTTATCGACGGCGGAAGAGGCGCGTCCGAGGCGACCGTGTCGGAAAAAGCGGAGAAGGTGCGAGAACCTTTTTCTTACATTTCGGTATCAACTTACCCGTAAACAGTTGTTCGCGTAGGTACCGCGTCAAAGAAAGCGTGTCCACGAGCACAACAGCATTTATTGCTATGTTAGGCAGAGTGGTTGGGTTTGGATATGACGGCACTGGGAGTGGGGCGGAGGTCACGTACAGTGCAAAAGGGGCTGCGCTTTACTGTCAAATTGGCACTGTAAGATGCTGAATCGCGTTCATTCCGTACGTAGTAAAACCACCCAGTGTCACTATCGGGACTTGGGTACGATACGATACGGGTTAGACCTGTTCGACTAGATACCGATCGTGCTTGGTCCGGGCCCGGGTCGGCCGAACTGCGGAGCAAAACGGAGCCCCGGCGGCCAGGTGCGCCGGGCAGAGTGTCAGCGGGCGTCAGAAACTTCTGGGTTTCCGTGCATCCTAACATCATGATGCTGGCATATTCCCATTCATCAAATGTAAGCGTGCACATATGCAATGGCATGGCCCTTGCAATCGCCAGAGACAGGACTCAGCCTGAGACAGTCCGGACAGTATTTCTGGGAACTGGACGCCTGATGCAGCCGTCTATACCTAGTGAAGACACAGATATTATCAGCATTTTCCGATCACTTCCTCCGAACCCCCCCGTGCAAGTGATAGCCCCACCAAGTTTGGAACCCACTCAGTCCATCCTGTTGGTTGTTGGCTAGCAGCCGATGTGTGTCGTCGTTGGGACTGATCTCAATCAAAGTGGTCATCAGTTAGCAAACGAAAATGAAAGTGGAAATTCCATGGACAAAAGACGTAAATATTGATTTTAATAGTCTTGGACGGATGTTCGGCAAGTGACCTGTGGAAGGTCTATGGAGTCGAAGCAATATGTGTACTTTAATTCAGCAGTTGAAAAGTCCAACACGCTAAGGCGCCCCCATAGCTCGGGTTTGCCACTCCACGACGAATGCATTGCGATAAGCCATTAGCAATGGAATCAATAGAATCAATTATGACTGGATACCTCGAGAAGGGTGCGTGTTCTCGGAGTGGACAAAGGGTTTAGAGAACAACAGAACTAGCAAGATTAAGTGGCGGCAATAAGGATATATTCCAGAAACCCATTTTTCAACATACTCATCGGTCCTTCAATATGCCACGAGCTTCTTAAACTTCAGAAGGAGAAACCTCTTCCGTGAAACGCAACGACAACTCGGGCGAGAAACTTGAGATGCGAGCAACAGTTGCAAACCATACATTTTCCAAGAGACGCGCGTCCTCAACAGGCGGGACGATATCGCTGTCGCTATCGCTGCCGCTGTCGTTGCCGCTATCGGCATGGGCTGCTGAACCGAGGGGAACTTCCCAATCGCTTGAAATCCCTAAAGCTGTGATGATCGGAACGAAGTCGAGAAGCTCGTGATCGTGCTTGCGATTGGTCCCATGTTCATGCGAACAACTCTGCCATGACGCATCAAAAATCCTCCGCAACAGCAGGATCAAGGGAACGTCATCACCCCTACGTTCTGCATCCCGTCTCATTTCTGTCGGAAGAGGACTGAATCCATGATCTAGTAGCTAACGTACTTTTTTAAGCATCAGTGACGGTTGGTCCAGAGGAGTGCTTCGCACGACAGAGCACAGCAGAGTTGGCCCCATGCCTGCTACTCTGTGTATTTGCAGCTCCCCGGTCGACAGGATGACATCGAGTTGCAAGGATCCGAACTGGCAGGACCGACACGCAAAGTAAAACACTTGCTCGAGCTCGCCCGATAGGCGTTCTTTGTCTTCCGGAGCCTTGCGATAGGTTTCGCACGTGACTCTGACGAGTTGTGGAAGATATTTGACAACAGCCTCGATCATTTCGTCCTAGCGATCGCGATCTCTCTCACGTAATGGCTCTTCAAGCAGATGTCGGAGGGTGGACTTCCGAAGGCGGTTGTTGCTGTTCGGGTCCCGATACCAGGCCGCGACCCCGTGTTGGAGAAGCGCAGTGATTGCTTTCGTCTTCCGGAAGAACAATGCCAAGGCAAGGGCGCTTGGAAACCTACCCCCCCCCCCCCCCCCCCCCCCCCCCCCCCCCCCCCCCCCCCCCCCCCCCACCGCCAATCTGGACCACTTTGGCAAGGATCTGCCCCGAGTGAAAGGGCACAGGTGACTCCATGTGAATTGTCCGTTATGATTGCGTAGTGAAGCGGTGTCGCACCCTCTGCATCTGGCTTCTCGATGGATGTATCAAGGGAAAGCATGAGATCGGTATCTCCAGCGGCGGCGGCGGTGTGGAGCTTCGTGATAGAGTCCTCCGCGCCGACTTCACGAACTGCAGAGTCGTGATATCTGGTGAAGAAAAACACCGCGCTTTCATCGCTCACATTCTGAACAGAATAGGCAAAGTCTGGCGAACTCCTTCCGGATGCCATGTTGTGCCTCGCCAGCGTCAAGAAGCAGGCGGGCAGTAGAATGATGATGTTGACAAATGGCTAGATGAAGAGGCGTCCAGCGAGGAAATGAGTCTGGGTCGTCCAACATTGGTGCATAAGTTGGGTCCGAAGCTGAGGGCTGTTCGTAGCAGGAAACAGGAACACATTGACATAGAAATCTGGACGGTGCCTCTATGTCAACCTTCTGCTCCAAAAGCCATTGGACGACGTGTGTGTATCCACCACTCGCGGCAAAGTGGAGGGGGGTGCCCCAACAAGCGTGTGGAGGTGGGTTGGAGTAGCCGGCGGAATGCCACTGCTGAGTCCGATGTGTAACGAAGAGGGGTCTCAATAACGATCCTACGAGGCGTACCGGTAAAGAGTGTGTGTATTTTCCTTCTTTTCTTTACGAGCGTTAGAGGGCATATGGCCCGGATGCCTCGTGTACATATATCCGAGGCTCACTCATACTAAGCTATGACTAAAGAATGAAACCAAGCTGTAACAGGGCTTTGGCACGCTTGCACCCCGCCGCTTACGTGCTGCGCCGTCACACGACGATGATATGCCCTGTTGAGGTCTGCGGAGAAGGCAGCAGCAACTTTCAGGGTATCAAGCTTTCCGTCGTGGGCAGCAGCAATAGTGACTTTGGGGTTCTCGTTCTTAATGGCTATGCGATAGATCTCGGGGTTAAAGATGTCGTGAAGCCTGCGGTTTGCAGCTGCAATTCCACGCAGCTCATAAGGCTTTTCGAAATACTGGGCGATGTGAATGAGCGTTTCCGTCGAAAGGCTCAAGAGGTTCGTCATTGCGTCTCACGTCGGCAGTGGTCGGCAGTGGCAACGAGGGCGGGACTCGGGGAGTAGGTACTGGTTTGTGCAGCAGTTAGTTAGCACAGCGAGACTGGCATGACGTTGAAGCACGTCAAATACACTGTGGGCACTCACCTGAAAGACTGGAAGCTTGGTAGGTCAGCGGTCAGATATGACCCAAAAGACCTAGGTCGCGGATGGGATATTACGTCTGACTGAAGCGTGCTGAATTTGCGAGCGAGAAGTGATGGGTGCGCAAAGTTGGAGTAGAACCGAAGTCAGTGCAAGCGATAGATTTTGTAGTCTTGCCGTGGATTGAAACAGTTCCTCCACGGGACGCGAAAGGGATGCGTTGCTGGCCAATCGGCCACTGATGTCGCCCTGTGCTCCGACCATGCTGTGAAATGAATGGGAGTCATCAATTTGTCTCAGTCCTATGCCAGCAGGCCAGCAACGCCATCGCAACATACTGACCAGCCGGTCCGCCCTGTGAGCGTACCTTGTGTAGGTGGCAGGGAGGCACGGTGGTTGGTCTCATAGCAAAGTTACAATACACCCCCTGAATGTTTGTAAGCGCGTGACTTCGGCCCTGTAAGTGCATTAGGCGGGACAAGGTGCTACAGCGAATAACGAATCTGCGTTCTGGATTATTTCATGGGTGAATTCCTTTTTCTGGATAAAACTGGGGGAAGGAGAGGGAGGTTTTGCGTATACTACAAACATTCAGGGTCCCATATCGTACTCGTGCCACGCCCCCCACAAACTATTGGATTGGGTCTCAGTTCAACCCACCCGTACCAAACACATACAAGCTTGGAAATCTAATAAACTAGGCTGACAGGGTATCTAGTACTTTGCATACTAAGCAGGTTGTGTGTATCACTTTTCTTGTCACTGGCCTGGCACAGAAGATAACTGGACCTTGGTCATCAATGGCTGCCCGGTTGGTGCTGCGGTGCAGACCCGCCCGCCCGGGTAACCCGCGCTCACCCCGGTGCCGGGTCGGCCGAGATACGGGGCAAAGTGGGGTATATAGACGGGCGGAACTCGATTTGCCAGGCATGACTCAGCCTGAGACCGTCCCGGGATATCTGCCTGGGATGTCTTCCTAGGATGTATACACCTACCACAGCTCTGTAGACGCGGATATTATCAACATTTTCCAATCATTTCCTCCGCACTCCTCCCAGCAACTAATGACCCACCAGAAATGCACCCAGTTTCTTCTGTCGGCGGCTGTCAGCCGATATTGACTGTCGTCGTCGGGGGCCGATCGCAAGGAAAACCGGCATCTATTTGTGATTAGCTGGTCGCCTTCGCGTGGAAGCGAAAGGATCATACCGGCGCTGCAGGCTGCTCTTTTCTAATATACGGCGTTGCTTCATTGGGCCTTCTGTCACTAAGATGACTCACGGCCCCATGTCAGCGAGAACAGAATGCGCGTGGCATCATTGCCAACACTGATTCTTCGGCATATGTAGGAGGAACGACTGTGTCACCTAAACGTGGCTTAGCAACGGGGGAATAACTCGGCGCGGCGTTTATATCAGACCGAAGCGAAGAAACCTACAGCTGGAGCCGTCAGCTCTGCTCTACCTTAAAACCCAGCAGAACCTTCCATCCTCTCAAATACTATCTACCCATCACTTTCGGCTTCCATTGAAAGTGGGGTTATCGATTGAACGCTTCGCTTCATCTAGCGTTGGTTCACACAATGTCTATCCCTCCGTGTTGTTTGAAAGCTTTCCAGTGGGATGGCACCCCAACGGGCCGGACCGAAGTGGTAGCCAACAGGGGCGTCTACATCGCCGGCGACAATCCCGACGCAGCGGTAGTCATCATCCACGACCTCCTCGGCTGGACATTCCCAAACGCACGCCTCCTCGCCGACCACTACGCCCGCGAGGCGAACGCAACCGTCTACCTGCCCGACTTCTTCGGCGGCGAGGTGCTGAAACCCGAGCCCATCCTCCAGGGCCGCTTCCACGAGTTCGACCTCGAGGGCTTCATGAAGCGCAACTCCCGCGGGGTCCGAGAGCCCGAGATCTTCGAGTTCGCCCGGGCCCTCAGGGCGAAGCACTCCAAGGTCGGCGCTGCGGGGTTCTGCTACGGCGGGTGGGCCGTGTTTCGGCTCGGCGCCGAGGAGCACCGGCCGCCGCTCGTGGACTGCTTCGTCGCCGGGCATCCGAGCCTGCTGACCAAGGAGGACATGGACGGCGTCACCGTCCCGGTGCAGGTCCTGGCGCCGGAGCACGACTTCGTCTTCACGCCCGAGCTCAAGTCGTACTGCTTCGAGACGGTCATGAAAAGAGGCGTTCCTTTCGAATACCTCCACTTCCCCGGTGTCGAACACGCCTGTCTGGTGAGGGGAGACCCCGGCAAGCCCGGGGAGCGGAATGCGATGGCACGGGGAAAGACTGCGGCGGTTGCTTGGTTTAACCAGTTTCTTCACTGAACTTGCGTATGGATCAATGCACTTCGTCCGCGCTGGGGGCAGATAACGACCGGAAATTCATCACAACGTCTTGTTGAGAAACCATCTCTATGTGCAGAACAGACGCGTTGATGTCGCAACTCTTGAAGCTGATGTTGCTGGAACATCACAGGCTTTGTGTGATTTACACTGTTGCATCGGCGCTTACATCCTAGCATCTTACCCGGCACCTTCCTCATCAAGGCCGAATCCCACGCTTGGCAAACGCACGATCTCCGCTCTGGAACGATAACCTCAAGTATCCATCCGGTTGGGTGTTCATTAAGGGCAGTTGGGTCAACATCAACTCGTAATGCCTTGCCGGGCGAAGGAGATAATGGAAACTATCGCCTCGTGTTTGGCTGCCAAATCACTATCAGAAAGACCATCGCCGTCCAGCTATGACTTAATAAGGCTGTGTTATCCATAGGCACAACCTTTGCGAGGTCATCATCATGTTGCTCAACGCTAAAGTCATCGGTGTGATCATCGCCGCGATTGTGGCTCCGAGTCTCAGCGTGCCTTTCCCCCAGACCCAAGACGGCGTGAAGGCCATCCCTGAAAGATGGATCATCACACTGAAGCCCGGAGTTTCGAGACAAAAGGCCACTGAGCACCTAGATTGGGCTCGATATGTTCACCGGCGAAGTGTTTCCCGCCGCCAGACGGCAGGCGTGGGGAGGTCTTTCGGCATTGGAAACTTTCAAGCGTACACCGGGGAGTTTGATGGACAGACTGTTGCAGAAATCAAGGCAGAGAAGAGGTATGCTCCATACGACCGACCTCGGAATTCAATTTCCAAAGGCTGCCAAGCTGACCCAAAGTTCGACGAAAGGTCCTCGCCGTCGAGCCCGATCAGGAAGCGTCTCTCGTCGCCCTGAAAGAAGTCGGAAACCAGCCCTGGGGCCTGGCGAGCATCTCATCGCGCGCGCCGCTCTCCGACCAAGACCTGGACCGCCAGAAGTACATCTACGACGACAGCGCCGGCACCGGCAGGTTTGCCTACGTTCTGGACTCGGGCATCCGCATCTCTCACCCGGACTTCAAGGGGCGCGCGGTAAGAGGGCATAATGTTTGGCCTGAGGTCCCGTTCGACGATGACTTTGGACACGGCACGCACGTCGCGGGTACTGTGGCATCATCTAGATTCGGTGTTGCGAAGAATGCAACGATCGTTGACGTGAAGACAACCCGGGGCGCCTACGGCACCGCGGCGAAGATCATTGAGGCATTGGAGTGGTCTGTTTTAAACATCACGGGGACCCCAGGACGGGTCGGGAAGTCGGTTGTTAGCATGAGCCTGGGTAAGATGCCTGCGTTCATTTGATGGGAACTTCCACTGATATGCTACATAGCTACCGCTACATACACCGCCATAAACAGAGCCGTCGATGCCGCTACCGAGCTCGGAATATTTGTCGTCGTCGGCGCTGGGAATGACGGGTTCGATGCCTCGGCCAAGTCCCCCGCCAGTGCGCCGACCGCCTTCACCGTCGGTGCCATCGGAATCAACAACATCCGGCCGAGCTGGAGCAACTTTGGGCCTTCGGTCGATGTGTTCGCCCCCGGGCTAAATGTCAGGTCGAGCTCCCTGTACCAGGACGGAACTGAACTCCTCAGCGGGACGTCTATGGCTACGCCACATGTCTCAGGCCTCGCTCTGTACCTCAAGGCCTTGGAGGGAGCTCGTCTCGATTCGCCGGCGGCGATTGCAGGGCGAATGAGGGAGCTGGCGACAAGGGACGTTGTTGTGGATGCCGGGACGAGCAGCCCGAACTTTCTAGCGTACAACGGCAACGGTCTTCGTTGAGGCTGTAGAGTAGACAACAACTGCTCCCCATAGATGTGATGAGATGTTTCGAAATGAATCATACGATCTCGTTCTCGGTTGGTGCTACAATGTGTTGTGGGTAATACTTGGGGGATGTTTACTTTCTCAAGTCCTCTTCCTATCAGGAATAGACGTCGGCATAGACTCGAATGCGTGTGAAACAGGCAAAGTAACTTCCATACAACTCTGAGCTCCCTCGGTTGAAAAGGAGAACTCCCGGAATCACACTCAACTTGTTAGAATCGATGTCGGCGAATGCGAGAAACAGGAACCCTGAAATAAGGGCCCTGTAGCATTTACGCCTCGTTTGGGGGGCAAAGTGCGTCTTGTTCTGCCAGCTGCGCAATAGGTAATGTCCCGCTCGCCAACTTATCGAAACCGAGCCTCCAATCTGTTTGACTTCAAACCTTACCAGCCTTTGCGCCTCATTCGCGGTCCCCCTGATTGGACCACGTCGGTATTTGACAACCCTAGCGTCGATCTGAAATCGGATAACTGCTCCCCCACTCGGCCGGCAGGCCTAGGTGCGAACGGACAGACCGGCTCACGTAGATTGAGCATGGGTGGCTTGGCTAGAATTCTCCGCCAGCCTACCTTAGGGCAGATCAACGCAAGGCAGACTGGGCAACGAACCGGCGATGGAGCTGGCAGGGCAGACAGGAGAGGTGTGAAACGCCTCGTTGCACTCGACTTCGCCCAACATAGGCCGGGTCTCGGAGCGCAAGCCGGGACGACCCCGGCACGACCGTCTAGATGGGACCAGCTGGGCACTCGCCATTGGCTCGTCGACGGCGAGCCCGGACGGTCCACTCGGGGCTATCCGTAAGTGCCACAACGACGCAGGGGCGTTGTTCAGATTATCCGGGGACTGATCGGTCTCGGTCTCGGTTTCGTGGTTGCATAGATCTGCGCAGAGTTCCATTTTCAGGCTGTGTAGCACTCCATCCGTCAATACTCTGTTATCGCGTCAATGATATTGTGGTGTTGTACGGCCTGAACTTGTTTTAGACTCAAACATCGTCATGACAAATGACTCGGCCTGGAGTCGCGATTTCTTTAATAATGGTCGTTGAACGCCTTTGAGGCCAGTCTCAATTGAGCAGCATTCCTATCATCGAGTCGACTTCGCCCGCTAGTTCAGCATCTTGACATTGGAACTCCATCTCTTCAAGCAAGCCAGATACCCCGTTTGTGCTTTTGTATACTCTCATCTCCCCGACCAACAATCTCCAGTCGACGATCACGAAGTTTCGAACTCGACGCGTTCCCGTGATATCTCCAGCACCGATCGAGCCTTTCCAAGATCAAGAAGCCCAACATGGCCGACCATTCAAAAGCGAACTTCCCTCCGGTTTCGAGCGACGTCGTAAACCTCGCAATCGCGGAGCTTGCCATATATGGCCTGTTGTTCCCGGGGGCAGTCTGGATTACATGGAAGCATGGCAAGAAGGGAATGGTCTGTTGGCCGATCTTCCTCTCCCACTTCTTCGGAAGATTCGTCGCGGACATCTACCAAATCATCAAGCGCGACGAGCCGCTGCTTCCGAACCAAGTCAATATCATGACCAACGCTGCCAGCGTCGCGTGTTTGACCTTGACCCTGATCGGCATTGTCTACGAGGCGTAAGCATCTGTCTTGATCAACGCCAGCAGGGTTATCGAGACTGACGAATTGACTGCAGTAATATCATCTTGCCGAGCCCACCGAAACGTTGGACCGAGAAGATCATACTGGGCGTCACCCATCTTGCAAACACCGCCGGCATCGCGATATCGACGTACGGAGGATCCCCGAGTCCCAAGGGCGGCGTCGCAAACGAGAACCTCAACCAGATCGGCAACTGCCTGCAGCTCTTCGTCCTCTTCGGCGTCTGCTTCTGGATGTGGCCGACGTACAAGCGCATCCGGTCCGCGTCCTCCGCGAACTGCAGGCCCGCCATGCTCATGCTCCGCGCGGCGGTCGTCGGCATGCCGTTCCACCTGATCCACATGGCCTATACGACGACCTACGCCTTCAACCGCATCCCCAGCCTAGACCCCGTCATGGGTACCTTCGCGACTAAGCTCATCCTGCTGTTCGGCACGGAGCTCGGCACCACCGTCGCCATGCTCGGCGGCGGCTGGATGGGGATGAGCGCCGAGGCCCCCAAGACCGTCCAGATGGAGCTGGCCGCCGTGGGCGGCGACGTCGAAGGCAACAATGATTCTGTGAGAGACGACATTCCCTTATCCCAGGACTGGAGCAGGGACGACATCGCCAGGGCGAAGCTGGGCTTCGTCTAAGCTGCAGGCGTTCGTTCTCTCTACCCTTACTGTTTGGTCTTTTTTTCTGGAGGACTCTTGAAGAGAGAGAAAGGGCCATCAAGTGCGCGGTACGGTCAGAAAGACTGACGACAGAGCCCTTTTAGGACTGCACCTCGCGGACTGAGAGATTTCGCCTTGGACGGACCCGATCGAGAAAAGGAGCTAGGGCTTGGGAGACAGCTATCAACGACGACAGGTGTTAGGCCGTGAGTCCAAACGTGCGGGCCACGAGGACTTCACTCGGACCGTGTTTTGGGTTGGAGAGTCTAAGGTTCTGTTGTAGCTTCCGTTTTGACAGTGCTTTATCTCTTTCCTTCGTTTTGTTTCAAACGTTTCTGTGTTTTCTGGTTCATAGAATGCATCTCGAGTAGCGTTTCAGCGCGTTGACAAGTTTCTACAAGTTTTTCATACGGCCTGTATCGAGTGGTGTTGGAGCTGAAGTAATCATGGAGCGCACGTCGTTCGCGGGATCATCTGAAGTGCAGCTGTGTACTTACGCCGCAGTAAACCTGACACTTAATTATTCCTTGGGTGCATGGCTCTGTGTCTCTTTAGATCGACTCATAAAACTTCCTCCTCCCTGCCTTCTATGCGACTTTGCTACCTCATTCATGTTGTCGATGCCTCCAGTAGCTCTCTACACTGTTCTGACGAAGCTTCCGGCCCCATTTAATCATCACCAGGAACAACGCGATCTGAGCCAGCGCAGCAAATGCCGCGACGAGAAATGCGTTTTGCCAGCCCATATTGGTGACCCACGGCGTGATCCTACACGCTGAATGTTAGTTCCTGGTACCCATCGAAGAAACACTCTGCTTGTGCCATTGTTGCGGAGATAAGACTCACCCGTAGTTTACTGCAAAGCTCATCGTGTTGCGGATCAGTATGACCGTCACGATTGCGTCGCCACCCAGCTCTTTGTAGCTGTCAATGCAGTAGGTGATTGCAAGCTGGCTGCCGGCCGTGACGCCTCCGCTTAGAGCACCCATGGCGAATATCTGACCGAACCAGTGGACTTGATGGGCAGCCCCAACGCCCCAGAGCAACAGGGACCCGGGGATGAGGATCATGAGAACAGAGAATAGCCACAGGCGGAACTCGGGTTCCATGATGCCATTGTTGCGCCTGGCCTTCCACAGGATGAACCTATCACCCAAATGGCCCGAGTACAGAGTCCTGTCATGAATGTCAACAACCCAAATGCGAGTTATGCAGGAGACTAGAAGTACTGACCCGACCGCAACCCCTACGAGGCATGAGACATATGATAGTCCTACAATGCTTGCTCGGAAGTTGTATGGAGACCTCGACAAGATAAGAGAAGCTGTTCCATTGAGGACGTTGAAATAGCAGAGAATGGCACCGTACGTGAATCCCGAGAAGACTATGACAGGGAAGGAGAGGTATACAAACGGCCGAACAACCATGCTCCTGAGGGAAGCTTGGAGGTTCATGTCTCGGCGACTGAATGGTTTGATCTTGTCGAGGAATGTCTTGCGCAACGTATTCTTCAAGTTGACGTCGCTTTGAAGACCGGCAGTCTTGCCAGCTTCAGAGCCAACCTTGACGCCCTTCTCTTCGGAAGATCCAGCATCGGCCGGAGAGTATACTTCGCCATCCAGAACAACTAGACGTTGGTAGTTCGTTTCTTCCAACAAGAAGAAGCATATCAAGAAGCCGACGCCACAAAAGATTGCGCACCAGTGCTTGTAAGTAGTTAGCAGAGATTTTCGGGTAAGGGAAACTCTGCGCGGACGTACAAGAACCCACTCCCACCCTTGACCGTCGTTGATGAAGCCGGCAATGACAGGCGCCAAGAAGTTGCTCCCATATAGGAAGAGAGCATAGTAGCCCATGTAGGTGCCTCGTTCATGAGTGAACCACTTGAAGGTAGTCAGCTGCCTCTAATTTCTGATAGCTGGGCTTTATGTTCGAAGTCACCTACCACATCCGCAATGGAAATCTCGCAGAGCGACTCGATGGGGGCGCCGAAAAGGCCTTGGAGGACTTTGTTGGCAATCCACTGGCCGCCCGTAGTGGCGTGGGGTGCCCAAACCATGATACACTGGAAATAATCTGATCAGCTTCCATTCAAAGTAACTTGGGGTATCTTGAATAATGTGTCAGACGTACCAATGTCCCCAACAGGCTAAGCAAATAGACCGGACGCTTGCCGTATTTCTGAGCCAGGGGCTGCCAAAGGAGACAGCCCCAACCCAGAGTAAGAAACATGTATCCCGTTCCGGCATTGAGGTCTCCGACGGTCAAGCTTGTTGCCGATGATATGGGGACAAGGATCGAGTAGATCCCTGCCGAGGCGATGCCGATGGAAAGACAGTAGCTGCAGCACGGTGAGCGGTTAGCAAGAGCCCACGAACCGATAGCGTTCTAAAGAAATGGCGCGACTTACACAGACAGGCAGCATAGTAGTTGAAACTTCCTCCGGGGTGTCCAGTTCAACGGGTCGTCGGGATTGCTCGAAGGAGTCGGAATGAGTACAACGTCGCGAACACCATCGGCGTGACGGGATGATATAGTCTCTTCGAGGTCGACGAGATGAACGGTACCGGGGATAAATCCCGGCGGAGGTGCAGAGGGTGTGGAATGAGAGGACATCGGTGTTGATTGATGGCCAAATGTGGTAGTTAATGTCGTGTTGACTAGTAGTTGAAAAGCGCCGCAGAAGCTGGAAGAAAGGACATTGGCTGGAGTTTTCAAGCGACGGGAAACGTCGTCGGATGGACGAGATATTGTAGTTTGGTCAACTAGTAACAGTATTTCGATAAATGGCGAGGGACGCTGTGCAGTTATCGATATGTGTGGTTCTTCTCCAGCTCCTTCAGAAGATGGCCCAGATCGTGTCCCGGGGACTTTCTGGCGAGAATTAGCCAATAGCCGACAATTGCGAGCATATCTTATCCACATGGATGGTCTGGGGTAATCTGCACTACGATAGCGTTTGGGTTCCAAGCAGTCGGGAAATGGGCCGTTGACATCCGGTTAACATGGATTCGGGTTCTGGGAGAGAACACATGCACTGTTGATTAGAATTTGGTTGCAGTCTCGACAAGGGTTATCGTGAACAAACGGCCAATCATTGATATTTGCGAGAAGTCGTCTGCTGATAGTGCCCTGACTCTGACCAATCACTGATAATTGCGACCAGTTCGACCAGGAGGATGAATTCCAAACCGGTGTCTCTTCGACAGTATGTATAGGTTCCAACATCACTTTATCAGGGAAAGGAGAGAAGGAAAACGATAAGCGCGAGGCAGTTGGAAAACATGTGGCTGTGGCCTGGTTCTTTTGCGTTGCCTGATGTCATGCCAACATCGAACCCCGCACTGCTGAGCTCTTATGTCGGGATGTCATCGAGTTCAATTGGATGATAGAAGCTTCTTCTCCGATAAGGCCCTGATTATCATTCAATTTCGTCGTTTTTCGGGTAGAAGACCCGGTGCGACTCAGTCAACGCACTGTCGGTTGCAGGCGTGGAGTACTGAGGCCGGAGTAAGTATATAGCACCGTCTTCAAGCAATTCGAGATCCCTCGCTATTTCCAGGGACTCTTTTCATCATTCTGCCACTTCCTTATATTCCCAGCCATCCGAAATGCCTCCAACATCACAGGCTCCTTGGGAGACCAAGGCCGAAGCTTGCAGAAAGATCCTCAAGGATTCCCTCAACCCAAAATGGCTCCTGCCCGAGGATCAACTGCCGCCCCAGAGCCAACTCAACGTCGCCAACTTCATCGAGACCTGCGGCCTGCTGACTCCAAGAGAGCTTGAAATCACGTCAAGCACCGCAACAGAGCTCACCAACCAAATGGCAGAAGGCAGGCTGACCGCCGTCGAGACTGTCACGGCGTTCTTGAAGCGATCCCATGTTGCCCACCAGCTCGTGAACTTTGCCACCGAGTTCATGGTCAAAGACGCCTTGGCCGCTGCGGCTGAGCTTGACAAACACTTCCAGGCGACAGGCAAGCTCGTCGGGCCGCTCCACGGCGTCCCGATCTCCGCCAAAGAGCACCTCGGATTCAAGGGCCGCATTTCTCACTCAGGATATGTCGCGTGGACCGATAACGTCGTCGAAGAAGACGCCTTGGTCATCCGCCTCGCCAAAGCTGCCGGTGCTGTGTTCCACGTTCGCACGAACGAGCCGCAGAGTGTCATGGTTTGTCCTTTCTCGGTTCCTGTTTGAATGAAGATCCACAGGCTGACAACATGAAATCAAAAGCATCTCGATTGCGACAATCCCATATACGGAGCCACCGTCAATCCGTACAACCGAAACCTGACTAGTGGCGGCTCGAGCGGCGGAGAGGGCGCGTCGCTTGGCCTTCGCTGCGCTGTGCTGGGAATCGGAACTGACATCGGAGGCTCTGTGAGAGTCCCGGCGGCGTTCTGCGGTTCGTATGGATTGCGGACAACAGCCATGCGTAATCCATACAAGGGTGTGTGCATACCGGGTCTCGGACAAGAGAGCATTCGCTGCATTCTTGGTCCTTTAGCAAACAGCGTGTCGGACATCAACCTCTTCCAGAAAACAGTCCTTGACCAAGAGCCATGGGAGGAAGAAACCTCGCTAGTATCGTTACCTTGGAAGAGCATCCAGCCATACCAACCTGGGACCTTCACGGTCGGGGTGATTTGGGACGACGGGTAAGTCGGATACGAGCTCTTCTAGAAACACATTGTGCTGACTTTTCGATTAACTAGAATTGTTCATCCCCATTCCCCAGTTACGAGGGCTCTCAAGCATGCCGTCGAGAAGCTGAAAGCAGCTGGGATCAAGGTTGTTGACTTCGAGCCGTACAACCACAAGGAAGGCGCCGAAGTCATCAACACGCTGTATTTCCCTGACGCTGCCGCTACCCTGCGCGAGATACTGAAAGAGGGCGGAGAGCCCGTGGCCGATCTCACGGAATGGGCGTTTGCATACTCGAAACCAGAGCCACTCTCTATCAGAGAAAACTGGGAACTCAACGTGAGGAGGGACGCCTTCCGGGATGCGTAAGTGTTTCAGAAATGTCTTGAAAGAAGAACACTCAACTGACTGCCTTGACAGTTACCACCGAGCCATGAGAGAAAGAGGAGTCGACTTCATTCTTTGCCCGGCGTACGTCGGTGTTGCGGCGAGGCTCGGCGAGGCACAGTACTGGCACTACACCACCATATGGAACATTCTCGATCAACCCAGTATCACCTTTCCGACCGGGTTGTACGTTGACCCCGCCATCGACGTGGTCGAGAAAGATTATACTCCTCGTTCGGACGAGGATGAGCGGGAATACAAGAAGTGTAAGTTGCTCCATCCTGACACTTGAACGTAAACAGCTTCCCAGCATGTGACTAAACATAGATGGTGTAGACACTCCAGAAGACTATGCGAATGCTCCAATTTCTTTGCAGCTCGCAGGCAAGCATTTCAGAGATGAGGAGACCTTGGCAGCGGCGGAAACTGTTTGCAAGATCATTCAGCAGTAGACTAGTGACTGTGGTGGTGAGATGCATCGCGAACGCTTAGCACGACTTCTAATTCGACTAGGCTGTAACTACTTTGAACAAAGCTAATAAAATAATTCTTCTCGGCATCATACGACTAACTCCCAGGCTCTCCATGTATCATACCGAAAAACTGGTGAACTTCCCCAGATTTGCCAGGATCAAGGTTCCAACGTGGTGTGTGACCAGCCCGTTTGCTCAGTCACCGATAACCGGCCGGTATCTTGGTGCGGGGTTGGGGAAAACCCGCGCCCCATTGATAAGGACGCATGACATCTTCGTGGCTATCTACAACCTCATTCATGTCCCGTTTTCCCCAACATACCCGTCCGAACTCTCAACCGAGTGTAGCCCCATCATGCCGAAGCCTAGGCTCCGAACAAAGACTGGATGTTCCACTTGTACATCAACCCTGACCCCATACGCATTTCCTCCACTTGTACTAACCGCATCGCAGGCAGAAAGCGCAAGGTGAAATGCGGCGAAGAGAGGCCGACATGTCGCAATTGCATTGGCTGCAGCCGTGAATGCGTATGGCCTTCCTCAGACGACCTCCAAGACCGACGCTTTCGCGCTCGCCGGTCTAGTTCATCTTCGCAGAGCGCGTCTGGTTCTCCATCACCACCAAGCTCGCCATCGCCGTCCTCGGTTTCTGCATGTGCTGTCTCCAGCCAGAGTTCCATTATCCGGATTAAAAATAGGGAGATCCCGGACATTGAACATGAGCTGATGCATCACTATCTCAACGTCTTGATCACGGCACTGTTACTACCGACGGTGACAGAGGTAGACCTGGAAGAATATGGCTCTCAGGTTGTGGGAATGATGATGGGCTCGGATAGTGTCAAGTACGCTGTCTTGGCAAACTGCGCCTCGAACAAGTACATGCTCTCTCGAAACATTCGATACCAGAAGGCGGCTTTGGTCTACTATCTGAAAGCTATTGAGCTGGTAAACCACGCCCTTCCCGAACTGGGCTATTCTAAGAAGAGCCCTGGAGACGCGCTCCTGACCACAGTCGTGTATCTCTACCTCTACAATGTGAGTGGCATTCCCGTCTAGCCGAGCCTTCTTGCTGACACAACGTGCCTTGTTCTCAGTTTTGGGGGTCCGACACGTCGGTTGACGCCAGGAAACACATAGATGGAGCGATGAGTTTACTCAAGCTGCGATACGCAGACACGAACTCACCGCTGTCGATGACACGCCCCCTCCATCGCGTAACGACCGAGAGCGTGCTCTATCAGGCATTTCTCTTAGCCATCAGGCAGCCTTTCGCTCCCAACTTCCATGTTGACAAGCAGTTCCTGACTCGGTCCGAAGATGTACTCCATGTTAGAAGCTTTCTCGACAGCATCTTCAACGAATCGAGTCTCGTGCTAGGGCTCCCATTGCGACTGTACCGCCTCATCACAGACATTATCGATATCATCAACCCAAATGAGCCCCCGAAACAAGATGTTCTTATCCGAATTAGAGAAGAGATGAAGACCTGGGAGAATTCGATTTCAAACTCCAACGAGACTGAGTTCATAGTCCCAGCGAGAGATGGGTTCGAAGCAGACGCGGTCGCCCTTTTCGTCTTGGGAGCATCCCTTTTACTCGACTACGTATCAGAGTCTTCCCCAAGCACCTCCTCCTCTAATACGACGACGTCGATGCGTGGCACCAGGACATTCAGCCTGCGGGTGTCATCATCACGATGGCAGATCAAGAAGGCACTTTCCATCCTCCGTCGACCGGCCGCTTACGAAACATGGACCCGGTGCTACCTGGGAGCATGGCCTTTGTTGATCCTCGGTTATTCCGTAACCGACGAGGAGGACATTTCTCTTCTGCGACGTGTGTCAAGTTGCATGCGTGACAGAATAGGCTACGGTGAGGTCCAGAGAATCCAGGCAGATCTCGAAGCTGTATGGGTCATGCAACAAGGTTATACCGCCGGCAGCCTTGAACGGTCAACGGAATTGGAGTAGCTCTTCGAGAGGCAATGGAACAGATGGCCAATTTTCCTAGGCCATTGTTATATTTGCCCGCCGAGCACATGATATAATTCTCGCATGTTATTTGATGAGTTGAGAAGAAGTAGATGATATCATGTTTGGTATCTAATACCAGAGCCTCCTCAACCCAGTCGATGCGTTTACAGCTGAAAGACATGTCGAAAGTCGGCTGAAAGACATGCACACATTGCCAGCCCCAAACTCTCGTGACAAGTCCGACGCAGTCGAACCTAGTGCTTGAATCGCACATCTTTCCTACTGCTGCCCTGATCCTTCGTCGTATCAAGGTAGTTGTTGCGCTCCTACATGACTGTCAGTTTTATGCCCATTTCACAATTACTCCAGGCACAGATCTGTACGTACCTCTTCAGTCATGGCGTTCCACTCCTTCTCCCTCTTCCTGTTGCACCACATGTAGAACAGCTTCGCGAGGAGATAGATGCAGATGTTCATGCAGCAAATGCCGATAAGGACTCTGTTGCCTCGTCGATCTGATGCAATTGGTCAGCTTTGACATGAATCTGAGGCAGTGAAGGCAAACAAACTCACATTCGGGCCGGTCGTCCTCTCGATAGATGTTGGAGTAGATGACACGCGCCAGCTGAACCATCATGCTGCGATGTCCGTTAGCCCGGGTCCATGTCAGCTCGTTGGAACGGGGAGGGCTCACTTGTATAGGGCTGCGGACACAGCTCGAGTGCGTACGGAATGGGAGTTTCGAGAAGCCCAAGACACATGCATCGCATGCGCTACAGTGATCAGTCAGCCATGTTCCTGGGGTAAACGAGGAGGAAGGGAGATATGCATACGCGAAGGATACGACAGCAGCACCGTGACAACAGCGTACTGCACCCAGGGGCTGCTGTCGGATGGCAGAACCGCCATGGCAATGAGGTTGGGCAGGTACCACAGCTGGGTGAAGGCGCCGAATAGGGCCCTCGAGTCCCAGATCTCCGACAGATAGGTCATGATCAACATGAAGACGGCGCCGAGGAACTGGCACGGGATGCTGAGCAGGTTAGTGTCGTTGGTGTCGAAGCCCAGGTTGCGCAGGGACAAGGTAAGGTATTGGTCCGGCGGGCCGGCAGGAATCTCCCAAATGAGTCCGAAGATGTAGATCGGCCACAGCTCCCAGTCGGCGAGGGACTTGAGGAGCAGCTTGGGGGTGATGGCCTGGCGGTTGTGCATGTCGCACTTGGACGGGTCGTCGCGCAGGATGCGGTTGACGAGGATCTTCTCCTCGTGCTCGTTGAACCAGCCCTCGGGACGCCACCACGCCTTGGTCTGGGTGGGCGAGGGTGCCATAGAGAACCAGGACCAGATGCTAATGGACAGGGTGAGGATGCCCTCAATCATGAACAGCCAGCGCCACCCGTCGTAGCCGTGGATCCCGTCCATCCGCAGGACACCGAGGGCTATGAGCGGTGCGACGATGTCGGTGATACGACGGACCGTCCAGAACATGGCCAGTCGGAAGGGGAGCTCCGTCGACTTGAAGTAGTAGGTGAGGTAGAGCACGACGTCCGGGATGAAGCCTCCCTGCAGCACGCCGAGAAGGGCGCGGCAGACGAGGAACGAGGTCCTCCCGCTCAGGAAGAACTGGCAACCGGACACGAGACTCCACGAGCACATGATGAACGGGATCCAGCGATCGGGACCCAGCTTCTTGCTGACCATCTGGGACGGCAGCTCAGCACACAGGAAGGAGATCTGAAAGACCGTATTTCCCAAGTTGTAATCGTTGGTGTCCATGCCGAGGCTCTCGAGGAAGGACGCGGAGTTTGCCTGGCTCAAGTTGCCTCGGGGCAAGTCGAGGGCGAAGAACGCTGCAATCCAGGTTAGTCTCTTACTGAAAAAGACGTGATGATCCAGCGACTCACCAAGACAAGCCCAAAATGTAATCTTCCAGTCCATCTTGTTGATCAGCGGCAGCTCCTCGGCCCACGTCCAGCGGAAGGACGGGTCGAACCGGTGCCGGTTCTCGTAGCGCGGGTGCGGCTGGAAGAATTGAGCGGTCGAAGGATTGTCGTACACCGACGGCTGGGTCGCGATGGCGTTCGGGTCGTAGTCGTTCTTCTTCTTGAAGAAGGACATGATGGGGATGATGGGCGCATCCTGCTTGCGGAGCTCCTCTTGCTCGCGCAGGATCCGGTTCCTCTCCTGTTCGATCTCCTCCTCGGTCGCGTCGAGCTTGACGACATCGCTGGTCTCCCGCTTGCTATCGCTGTCCGAGGGCGGGGACGACGCCACGCCGATGTCCTTCTTTTCGGACATATTGCGAGAGTTTCGGGGGATGGGCTTGGAGATTCAGACAACCACGCACATTCGCAAAGGAGCACGGAACAGACAGCATATATCACAGAGCCTGCGAGGGAAAGCGGCAATTAAGAGTGCACATCCTGCCGCAACTCATTCTCCCGAGCAAGGAGAAAGAAAAAGTTTTGCCCAGCCAGTCACGAAATATTCCATCGTATGCACGCCGAGCTCCCAGGGTCGCCAAAGTGCTGTCTCGGCGAGCCGCTCTCGACATGGTTCCGAGCTATGAAATACAGATCGCTGTCAGCGCTGGCGGGGGACAGCATGGCCAAGGCTTGTTCGATATTGACCGACTGAGGCTTCATTGTTCTTCGAGGGGGGGTCCGGAGCGCGCCAATGCTCACGCTGCGCATTGTGTCGTTGGCCGGGGCAATGTCACCATCGATTATCTCGAGATTAGGTCCTTGGCCGTGGCAGTGCTCCGTCTTCGTTCGCGTGCGAATCGTCCGGTTCAGCCCGTGGAACGTGGCGAGGGAAGCGGGAGGGAAGGGCGCGATATACCGCAGGCTGGGATGATGGTGCGATATACCAAGAGAAAGACGTGATCGCGCCGACAGATGAGCCGTCGAGATAAGACTGTTGGCATTGATTAGCGGTTGCTTGGTATTTCTTGGTATGGCATCTTGGCAACTTTGATGGGGGCAATAAGCCGTACTTATAGGTGTATGATGGTCCGATCCCTTGATGTCGCAATTCCTCGTCAGCATGACGAAAATTGTGAAGCGATTCTAGGCCCGGAATCCGAATTGGTCCCTGATCATGATCCGGCATTCGTTAGGGTGTTCTTACAGCCTCCACCATCAACTAGAAAACATGTGGTTGGGTCGCGTCTCCGGAGTTGCCTCTTCCGGTTGGAACCCGGCCGGCCGGTACTGCAACGGAGCTCGGTCCGGCAAGACTCGCCTGATGAGCTCATCAGGTCGTTTACCTGTGTTCAGGAATGCGATCTGGTTCGGTCCATTAAGTTCCGAAGTGTTTACCTGCTCTCACAATAGCCGACAACACCCCGTTTTCTTCCGGTTTGTGATGAGGTGCTGCCGTCGATTACTATTCTTGGCACAACCAGAGACTGGATCCGCTATCCACACATGCATGCTACGAGGGGGATGTGCCCTCACCAACCAGCTGGCAGCTTGAACACAACAACGAATTCAAAGACGGCATGTTTTTGACCCAATCGCTCTTCGACAAGTGCTGGGTCTGAAGGGCTTCGTATCCGTATCATGTAGTACGAAGTAGCTTCACAAGGAGCGTGGTGGATCCGTACTCGCGTAATGACAAATTTGCACACAGAGCCCCTGTCGGCGTAGATGGCAGACGAATGCATCACGTACTACAACCAATTTGACAACATGATCTCTGTGATTCATTAAGATTCAACATTTTGTTTAACGCAAATCGGATGTATTCCCCCACATCCTGTAATAATACCTGCATTTGGCTTTTCAGTTGCCCTCGCTTAAGATAACGTCGTTTCCAGGTACGCAACGTGTGGTTTTGGAATCAATCTATGACGTGCAATTCTTCTGCGCTCGCTGTATAGTCAAATTTGCACTAGATTATTTGCTAGCTGTGGCAACGTCGATAGCAGAATCAAACACGTGAAGATGTCCCAGCATATCACGGTAGACAGCTAAGCTTTCTGCCCAACATTGCCAAGAGCAAACACGTGAGCCAACGATGACACAGTTGTCGCTATTGTGAAGAACGATAGGCTCGTAACTCACTTATTGACACACGTCTGGAGCAGGGAGTTTCCAGAAGCCTCGTAGTGAGGGAGTCGAGGGGAAGACGCTGCAGGGTGGGACCCCAGTTCCCAGAGCCGTAACGTTAATGAGGGTAAAGTCTAATCATGTGGGCTGATGTGCAGGATGGAAGACGCAACATCCATCGAACGAAACGGCCGTTTCCCGAGAGTAGCCACACGCTCCCTGAGACTTGAGGCTCACCCTGTCTTTCCCCCTTCTCGACGTGCTTCATATAAGCCAAGACGTGCACGACTCGGTTCTCACCAGACATCTACAGTGGATAGATGTACCGTTCTTGGTATGACTTCAGCCTAAAAGGGTAGATGTGGCAGCACACACAACTATCATCTACGCTAGTACTGTGCTGTAACTAGTGTAACTACTAGTATGAGAGCATAGACTATCCCCTAGGGGTTGACACCGTCACTTGCATCGGAACAGCAACCTTCGACTGTCGATTTTACATGGCTCACACGAACCCGATCGTCAAACCTATCCGTACTGTCAACTCAAAATACATTAGGTTTGGCCCGTGTTGGGCGCGCGCCGCCTGGCATGGTTTAGATGAAACGGCTCCGGGTCGTCTCTAAAGTCTGGCATTGGCCATCAAGCTGTCTGTCCCCGCCTCCCTCGAACGATAGTAGGGCGTAAACGATGTATGCGTTCGTGGGGTGATGTGCCTCGTACGGCGCCATCGCGCAAGGACATTGGCTGTTCTAAAATTTGCCTCGTTGGACATCAGCAACTCGTTTCACCTCTGTTGAGATGAGGCCCGGGTTCGCTTGTAACGGTACGACCTATGCATCTCCACGGATTACTTCCGACGGCCCTTTTTTAGTGACGCGACCCATAGGGGAACGGCACAGCCGCTGGGACGAGCACGTCCGCGTACGATGAACCACGGGGCCGAGGACCGGATCGTTCGTGAGGGCGGTGATTGGGACATCCATGAGAAGAATCAAGCATAATTAGAGTATGACAGGCGACTAGGCAAGCTAGTCGAGTCAGTTGGTAAGACTCGGCAGTTGAGCACGGGACGTCGAGATCCAAGAGACAAGTCGTTGTAGCCAAGCGGTAGTAACTTGCAAGCGTCGACCGCTTGAACATCGGGCGGCTCTTCGGCGGCCGGAACCGGCCGGTGCATTTTCAATGAACTTTTAGTTCTGATGGCAACCTCCTAAGCGTGACCGTCCCCCAAACACCAGAAATACCTACGCATTGATCCCGGCGATGAACATGCCTCGATTATTGCTCATGGTTGGCAAACTGGGGAAGCAGATCGTCAAAAACGGTTCTTTACAAAACTATGGAATCAATTTGACGTCCGGAAGTGTGGACACTAAGCCTCGCGCGAAAAGTCTAATCTATAACCGTCGCTTCATCCCATAAATTCTATCGAGCTGTACATACACAACCGATGCGGAGTCTCCGACACTCTAAAAGATGTGCCGCTTGAGAGAAGGTTTTAGTTGACAAGATTAGAATTACAGACAGCTGTACACCATTAGGAGCGTGTCTGGGCCTCCGGGGTATTGGATGAGAATTTCAAGATCTCTTGTCGACCTTTTCATCACGTTCAAGTGTTGAGCTCCTGTTCTCTAGAGCTGCAAGTGGTTCGTCGATAGGGCGAGTTATACTTCCATCTCCACGCGTGTGTAGTCCCAATGTCAACCCTGCCGACTGTTCTCGGACCAGAAAGGCAAACCGGCCAGCGAGCGCAGCGTACCGTAGAGCGCCGCGCCGTCTAGGTTCTCGCCGCCGAATGCCCTCGCACTAATCATGTTGTTAGTTGCGACATCCAGGGCCGGCATCCTGACGCCGAGATCGCCCGCCACCCGCAGCGCATGCTTCGCGTCCTTGATCGTGTTAGACACTGCGAAACCTGCGGGGCCCTCCTTGGGCGCCCACGAGCCGCTCGTGAGGCGGCGGGAGTAGCTCCCCAGGACGGGGCCGAAGTTCTCAAAGATGAGCTCCTCCATGGCGTCCATTCCAATTCCGTTCTGCTCGGCGAGGACCTGGGTCTCGGCGATAGCTTCTAAGAAGACGACGAGGAGGACGTTGCTGGGTACATGATCGTATTAGCCTTCGCCTATAGGAGTAAAGGAAGATTGCCTAGATCTCGCGTTGACTCACCCGGTAACCTTCAGCATGGGGGCCTTGGTCACGTCCTCGCCCGTGTTGATGACTTTCCTTCCCATAACGTCGAGAACCAGGGGCTCTAGACGCTCAATGGTCGCTCGCGGGCCCGCCATCGCAAAGATGAGCCTGCCCGCCTGAGCCACGGGGCTGGCGCCAAAGACAGGGGCGGCAACGAAGACGGCGCCCGCTTTGGATAGCGACTCTGAGACTGACGCAGCTGTGTCGGGGTGGATCGTTGAGCAGTCGACAAAGGTCTTGCCTTTGAGGTCGATACCACTGCTCAAGAGCTCCTCGACCAGAGACTCTAGGACCGCGTCGGCAGACACCTGCAAGGGACATTAGAACAGGCCACCCAATACTTAACTGGGTGACAAGTACGCTAATGATCCAGCCAGAATTAGGGGTGGGGGAAGCGTACCATTGTGAAGACGTCGTCGCATGACTTGGCAACCTCGACTATGCTGTCCTTTGTAATGGCCCCCGCATCTGCCAGCGCCGCCCCCTTGGAAAGCGTTCGATTCGAGAAGGTGAGGCTGGACCCGTGCAGCTGGAGCTTCTTGTGCAGATTGAGAGCCATGGGCAGACCCATAGACCCCAAGCCATACTGGTTTCGGGCGTGTCAGCAATGGTGACCCTTGCAGGTGAACGTGGGGTGTAAACGGAGTACTGACCCAACCGACAGGGTTGATTTTCTGCATGGTGTCTGTAAATGGTCCTGTGTCGTTTTCGTGAAGTAAAAGACAACTGGGGAACGTTCTCCTAGTAGGTTTCGGTTCGCGACTTCTAGACATGAACCATATGAACGGCCATTATTCTCATTCTCAGCCGAATCTTATATAGCTTGTTCTCAAGCATCGGCACTCATCTTTCCCCATGGTCGGGTTCGAACCCGATATCAGTTGTGCCCGTCTCTTGACGGGTTGTTCGCGACAAACGGCTCACTCCCTATCAGCGACGAGGGACCGGAGCGTGGCTGATAAGATTGAAGTTGCTCAATCCATCAACTTTGTGGATAAGGAGTCGAGTAGAAACCAGCCAACGGGCCGAAAAGCCGATGGGGTTGAACAGGGATCTTCGGAGGGATGTTCTCCCTGCCTACAACGAAATCTCTAGGGGCCCCGGTTTTTGACCCGGACCCTCGGACACATAGGCCGACGGCTGCGTTTTTGTACCATTAACCCTCCCACGGTCTGAATCGCGAGATGTTACTAAGCAGGGACCGGGTTGCCATCCGACAGTGGTTCTCGGAAAGCTGCCGATCTAATCATTCCTTCTCTGGGCTCCTCTTGAAATGACCGCATTTACGTTACTTTGTGTCGTATCTTCGCGAATCGTAGTTGAGGTAGCCGCGAGCTAGGATCGAATTACTGTTGAATGCGATTCATGTTCCAGTTCCCAATTAGCCCACACACGGACGATGGCCGTTGGAAGGGTGCATGGAATTTTCTTCACATGTCCCCCCACGAAGCCGCACCAGTCTCGAAGATCGGTAGACCGGATCTCTCAAAGAGATGTGGCGGGGTCAGGGATGGCACGCAAAACTACAGTTCTCGAGATTCTCGGAAAAGTTGCCATTCGGTGGAACTGATTGACCCGCGGCCAATGCTGTCCCCCGTAGATGGCAGGTCCAAGCAGCTAGTGCCAAGAAAAGACAACACTAAACATATGAGCGCTCAGTCCTATCCAGCCCAAGCGAGCGGGCAACGGTGGCCTAAGATTAGTGAGGCGATGTCAGGTACAGGTTAGAGATCGATGTCAGAGGTCTCTTGGCCACCTGTCGAATGTCAGGATCGGTCCCCCAGGCAGTCTCTTCAGAACGTGCTATAGTAGTTGATTCTTGAGCATCCAAGTATGAGGCTCAGCCTTATGATGTGAGCTGTCGAATTTCACGGCAATCCACAAACACTCTTCCTGCCTCCAGCGCCCGGGCAACTCTCCAGGCTCGACCCATGTATCACTTGCAGGCTGGAGTTATGTGTCGCTCATTTGTGGCCGTATTAGCCGGGGGAACCGTGGGCTTGGGTTGTGTGACACACGCGATGTGTCTCGAGTCCAAAGTACGTGAGGTCAAGCGTCCGGGCACATGCAAGAGAAACAAGCCAAGGCGTTCTGGACAGACGCAGCCACGGATCCGAAGATTTTCCAGTTGCAGTTCGGACAAGGGAGCATCCTTCACTGCAATTCGATGGCTCGCTTACAGACACCTGCCCTCCATCACACCCTCTGTAATTGGATTGCGACATGAGTTGCTAGAAGGAAACTGGCATGGGGTCGTCCCTGTTGTCGGTCCCGTCCGGCTGCTGCGGTTCCGCGTGTGGGACCTTCATCTCGCCTGCCGCGAAGGCGCCTTGGCGGCCCTCTACACCATGACCTGGTGAGACTCACCCGCAGATTAATCCCCTTCTTCGCTTACCTCGCCTAGTCTGCACTACGTACGATGTATCCTAGATCGTCACCAGCATATTTGGGCACGCCCCACAAGCCTCGTGCAATACGTGGAAGCGTGCCTTGTGCACCAAACTGTACGGACCCTTGAAGGGTACACTAGGTAGTGTATGTACTACAGTTCTGGTTCGTCTCGCGTAATATTCCAAGAGAAATAGGCTTAATGGAAGTCCTCGTCATACGAGGCAATTCTAAGCCTCTACGACAACCATCTGATGACGATTCTCTTACGCGCTGCTTACCACACCTGTATCTGGCTAAGAATGCGTAATGTGGACGGAAACCGTTTAGGTGAAATATGTGAAGGTTTTGGGTCACGGTCGTTCGCAAGAGAAAAGGTTTTTCGTTTTTCCCAAAGCCCTCGTGCACTCGGAAAAGCATTTGTTAAACTTCAGACGTCGAGATTAACGCTAGCGGCGTGATTCGACGGGGAGACCCACGAACGAACGAACTGGGCAGAATCGATAGCGAAGGTTTGCGTAGCCCAGGCCCGATCGGCGGCGGTGAGATGAAAAGTGACGTGCAGTAGAGACGGAAGCTCGAGTAGAAGCGTTTCGTCGGAACGTCTTTACAGGCCGTGAGGAGGGGGGAAGGCCGTACCGCCTGCGGGCTCATTTCCCGCCCTCATAACTAGGCAGTGCTGGACACGTTGGGTTCCGGCGTACCAAATCTAAAATTGAGGCTATGGATCTTTAGGTTTTGATTCTTCCTTCGCACTCGGTAAGGGGTCTTAGTCGCGGAGGATCCGCGGCCCAACTGGGCTCTACCCTCACCTTAACAGACGTATTACAAGTAATGAGTGGTGGGACTCGTCCTAAAGCCGGAAAACTCTGGCCGTAAAGACAGCACGTACCATCATCGCTGGCCACTCAAGATCGGCCGAGACGGGGTAACGAGCTATGCCTGCCTTGCCTACCGAATAGCAATGAAGCATACGGATACTGCAGTGTACCGTAGGTGCTCTAATCTTCGTTACGCATGCGAGGGCCCCGTATCTACCGAGGCTCAGTCTCCTTGGGGACTAGGCGACTGGGCACTTTGCACTGCTTGGACCTGTCGGTTTTGATGAGTAACATATTACAACGCCCAGGTAATTTTTGGTGCAGCATCAACACCAAAAAGGGCAACTCAAATGTTTGCGACATCCCCCATCACCTGCTACTGTTGCTTGCTGCAGCTGTTGCACTGCTGCAATGCTTTCTTTTCGGCCATGGGGACCCGCCCCTGACCGCTTGACCCCGTCGCCCGGCCGGCAAGGGAGTGGCAGAGTGGGTCAAGCGGCGGACTGTAAGTCCGATGGAACCGACCAATAACGGCACGTTGTGGGTCCGGTTGCCGAGCAAGCGGACCCACTTTTGACTCGGCCCCGAATAACGGCACATATTTGGGTGAGTCTAAGTCCTTGGTGTGGGCTGACAAAACGCCAATCCCTTCGGTTTGATTAGTGTGAGGAGGTGACCAGGTCCAAACGGAAGGCAGGAGACCATGCCGGAATGCCTGCATGTAGTGGGCAGGTGGACGGTCGAGCAACGGCAAATGTCGAGATGCCTTCACGACGAGTCGCATTACCAGCATTCTACTAGTAGCTGACGGCATAAAAGAAGCTTATCTTCAACCCCAGATGTCGCCATCTAGAAGCGTCTTGAATCTCAGACTAGGCCTTATGCGCCTGTGTCGTAGAGAAATCGTCCACGGTACAGAGCTGACACACCGGAGGCCACGAGGTACGTCTCAGGGCGCTGTGATCTGTGACAAGGGACATGAGAGTCGAATGGAATATCACTCTCCCGAGTAACGTATCAGGCCAGAGGGTATGGCGATGAAAGGGACTTCTTGGTGACGACACATAGCCAACATGAGTGAATTGAATATTTCGTCATCCTTCGTGCATGTGGCAAACGCTTGCAAGTTCCCCAGGGCAGATCAACCCAGACTCCCCCGACGAAGTTTTGTGAGCATTAATAGTAATCACTGTGATACATTCGCGGTAGACTGTAGCTGGAAGATGTGATGGCTTCTCGAACGGACCGTCACAACACACAGGAGTCCCATGCAGCTCGCCCGACACTTTATTTCGTGTACCTGCTCCTCAGCACCTCCCACGGATAGTTTTGCATGGTGGCCTAATTGACAATCGACTCTGGTGATGCGCAGTCCATACCTATACGAGACCTGCATGTATGTGTGCATGGATTACTTTTCCGACGGAAAAGGAAGAGTCCCAAACCTCGGTTTCGGTGCGTCCCTATAAACCTTCAGGAGCAGAATATAAAAAAATGAATCAGCCTGGTCTGCAACCAACTCACCGACTGCAAGTGGCTTAGTCCTTGTCGCCCTCTTTACGGACGCACTGAAGCTTAAGTTGAGCCGTCACCTACGCTGGCTGTCGCCTTCTGAGACCTCCAAGCCTTCTGGAACCTGCGGTTACAGCGAGCACGTCTGATCAGGGGCACAGTCTTGTCGCTGTATGCGAGATATCGTCGAAACATGACGACCAGGTCAATAGAATATATGGTGTGAATAGGCTGCGGCTGTTTGGTTACTGACTCGGTCTACGTTCATTTTAAGATGCCTTTACAATTCGTTACGCTTTGGTACTTACCTAGAGAGGGAGACCGGGTGGTTTAGATTATAGTGCCGCACGTTCACCGGCGGGGGGGCCGGTGTTGAAAGTGTGCGGGGAGGGGGGGAAGAGGAGGAGGGAGGGCCTTCATGATACGGGTAAACATCAGCGCCTAATAGATCAGACCAGCTAGGCGGCCCTGCCCACGTAACTAAGCTAATGTTAGGCGGCCTGTCCGCGTCCTGTCCTCTTTCGAGGCTCCACCAACCGCCTTCAAGGTACCCTAACGAACCATGGCTTTCTCTCTCCTCTCTTTACTGTTATCAACCCTGTCTACCCGCGTGTCTGATAGCCCTCTGTTGGACCCAACCGTCATGTTGCCATCTCTCAGACGTTTACAATCGTGGTCATCAGCAGGACGAAAGTCGTCGACTTGGGCTTGCTACTGACACCATTGCGGGTTGGCACTTCCTTTCAGCTTCCAATCCAAACGCTTAACGCCCAAAACGCCGACCGTCAGATACCGAGAGCCGACTTTTGCCCTCTGAGGGGGCCATCAGATAGTTCAAATGACACGGAAATCATCGCCAAGCGACATACCCTCGATTGCTTGTATCCGCTGTCGACACCGAAAGAAGAAGTGCGACCACGCCTTTCCGAAATGCGGCGAGTGCAAGAGGGCGGGCTCCGAGTGCGTGCGCTTCCAGGAACGAAAGCCTAGGGACGCGGCCTCCGTGCCGTGGGAGTACGTCAAGGGCCTCGAGCTGCGGCTGGCGCAGGTCGAGAAGAACCTCGTCAACTGCATGGCGTTGATCAGGAAGCAAGGGAACCCGTCAGCCCGGCTCGTCCCGGGCCAGCTGCCCTACAGAAGCGCGTCGTCCCTCGAGCCGCTCTCCCTTGGACACCTGCCGGGAGCGTCGTCGACCAACCCCGCCTCGTCCGCCCTCCAACAACCGCTCAGCCCGACCTTGACCGTCAAGGCACACGAGATCCACGGCGGGTACGTCTTCTGGTAGTTTGGCTGAGTTGAACCTTTTCCCCTGATGGTGTTTTGTTGACCCGTTTCTCCCGCAGTCAGCCATTCGGCGGCAATTCGCCGGCGTCCGTCGCGTCTCGCGACGGCTCGATGTTCCGGACGCCCATCAATCTGCACGAGAACCAGTTCCTTCCGAGGCCACCGTCGGACGACGACATTGGGCTCCTCCGGAAGGCCGACTTTGCCTGCTACTTTCAGTTCGTCCACCCAAACTGGTCCTTCCTCGACGAAGGAGTCCTGCGCGAGTGGTTCCAGCTTTGTGTCGAGCAGCGAGCGGCACCCAACAGTTTTCAGTTCTTCTTCGTGCAGATGGTATGCGCCGTAGGCGCCTTGTACTCGAGCCATTCAGACAGAGGCTGCCCTCACGTCGCGAGGTCCAGGTCCTTGCTCGATCAGGCGCTGAGTCAGTGCCTGCCGGACGCCATTCGACAGTCCCCTCACATCAGAACCCAGGCGTACCTGATGGTACTCGTCAGTGCCTTTCACAACCCGAGACCCTTTGAAGTACGAGATGTTACGAGAGACGCGGTGATGGAAATCACACAGAGGCTGGCGGCATACCAGTCACCGAATTCGTTTACGCCCATGGGCACAGTCCCAAACCCGCCATCGACTGAGGATGTGAAGGACAGGTCGCTGTTGATGCACTGCTACTCAGTCTACGAGATGTTATCAACAATGTGGACTATTTGGCTTCGAAAGCTCGTGGGGCCCTTGGATGACAAGGTAACTGCGGTTGCGGCAACTCCCCAGTTGTGGTTGACGATTTGCAAGTTGCGACTGACTCGTTGTCATAAAGGTGTGGAACCAGGGTATCTGGTTGACTTTCGACGCCTGTTTAACGGACGCCAACTTCGAGCACGTCTTCGCCATCCGACGGATACAGACGAAAATACGGCGCTTTTGGATCCAGATGCAGAGCCTCAACGGTCAGGGGGAATACAGGAACCAGAACACGCAGGAGATCAGGGCCGAGCTGGACCAGTGGAAGGGCATGATACCGCTCATCTCTAGCAACGTCGACAAGTCGACGAACTGCCACCCGCTCTCCATGCTCATGCTGTACAACTTCTCCATCTGCTCGCTGTACCAGAACGAAATGGCACTACCAACTATCGAAGATCACTCAGTCCTGCTGGTTTCCGCCAGCGAAAGCGCGAGGTGCTTCCGGCGTATACAAGAGCACCGCCCGATGGTTTACTGCACGTGGCTAAGGGTAAGCCAGTTTCAGTCACTCGGACTTTATCGCGAGTCTCTTCTTTGTTGGTCTTTCGTTGCTAACGTCTCATTGCGGATGTAAACAGGTAATCGAACAATTTACCGTGGGCATCATATTGCTCTCGTGCTTCTGGGGGACGCCCTACATCTACCGGACCACGGTCTTCCAGTCTCCCGACACCCTCCAGGCCCTGGAGGACTGCGAACTTACGCTGACACGGTTTTCCAACCGGTGGGAGGCGGCCGAGCTGTACCTCGACATGTTCAAGCTTCTGCTGTCTCAGACCCCGATCTCCTTCCCCGACAACTCCGAATTCGAGTTCCCAGAACAGCTGAAGCCCCAGACGAACGCGATGGTTCAGTCGTTGGAGAAGAGGGGGCTTTCGGGATCGGTGATGGCCATGATCAGCCGCATCGTGAACAGACCTATTGGCTCCCGCGAATACTCTTAGCTCTTGGGTTTCTGAGGAGACGCGTCTTTACAATATCTGCGGATAGAAGAGAAAAGGAAGGAGGGGAGAACAGGAGATGTGGCTTGCCGGTGCGAAGGCCGCGGCCGACAAAACTGGGAGTTTTGGGTGGCGTGTTTAGATGCTTGAAGGGTACACGATACTGTCACTCCCTTCGACTCACTTTTCGGAGCAGGTCTGAGGTCTCTACGGATCATTTCAATTCAGGTGTGCAACAAGGCAAGGTTTGCGATCTACGGCGTTTGGATCTATGAGGATAGCTGTCGTTGGCCTCAATGATTGACACATCGGCGTTTCTTCTCGACATGTACGAATATGATCATCACTTAGTTGGCATCAGGTCAGAACCGTCAGGGGCTTTGAAGTGCGGACCAAGTTCGCCAGACTCTAGATGGTGGAATCCAGTGTCGATTTCCTCGCAGCCAGTCCATGCCTCGCTCGGGCGCCTGCTTCGTCGCGGCCTCCCTTATGCCCAACCAATGTCTCCTGAACTCTGATACCACAAAAGCGTGCCCGTTTCCGTTACCAGAAGAAGGTGTAAGCGCCAAAACGACTCCTCGATAGAGTTTGTATCGAGTCATATATACTGACGGACATTCAGCCCGAAAGAAGACGCATGGGGGGGCAATGGCCTCTCGTTGCATCGATCACGCCCAGACTCTCGTCCCTCGGCCCGCACGCCAACACGACCGACCATCTCAGTCGCTTTTGCAAGAACCTCCTTGCTCCGACTCCAGCCCGCGTCGAGCATGTGGGTTGTTACAGGAGCTGTGCCATGCTGCCAGTACCTGACATGAGTTGTACGTCTTGTGTGGCCGGGATGCATCACCTAGATAGGGCTCCTTCATTTCCACAAAGTCCCTCCGATCGCGTGGGTCTAGACACGAATACTTTCTCTTTTCTATCCCTAAACTGCAGTGGGTAAGGCAATAGTCAGCAGCGTGGCAGGACATGGATGCCTTGGCCTCAACAATTCAATCCTTTCAACCTACAGCAGACGTTTTGATGCTCCTTGACTGGGCCATGGATACATACATGGGAATACATCATGGGTCTGGAGGATTTCATAGCAGTGACCCAACCATACAAGTACCCTGACAAGTCCGTGCAGGCGTAACTGAGATACCGGGAGGTCGACCACCATTGGTTGCCCAGCTTCGCTGGAAATCGTGTGCATCAAGGGAGGAAACAGAGGGCTCATGAAGTCCCCTGATACGGGTAAGACCACAAGGGACTACCACATCAACGTCTAATTCCAGCAGGTAGTAGATCCTGCCTCTGCTTCTGGAAAATATTCATCAACACTCAGGGTCCCAAAAGGCAGCTTTAATGCCTGCTCGGCTCAATTCCGGCAGTTGAGAATCGGCAGACCCGACGCCATAATCCAGTAGCAAAGTCACCCCCAGGGTGTACAAGAGGGGCCCAGGTCCAAGACATCCTGCGCCAGGTGCTAAATCTTTGCTGTAACGGTGCCGGATATGTAGGGCGCGCGGGTACTCTATGTCCCCTGCTAGTTGTCCATGGAGTCGGGCAAGAGAGAACGGCGATGCTTTAAGGATAGCAACCTCAAACGGACTGGTATCAGAGGTATTGGCAGGCAGCAGTAGGTGAGGTACCTAGCACCTATCCGGGAATTGTCCCTGCTGAGCATAACCCTTACGATGGGCTGCATCGAGACTGCGGTGCCACCCCCTGATGTAAACATTCACTGTGTGGCGCATAGACGCGGCGTAGTAATCCCTCATGCATGTGACAGGACCTCTGCCAGGACATTGGCAATTAGTTAGTCCACATGTAGCTTGTTAGGTCTTTTTATCGAGACGGGATAGGTATTGCACGCTCTTGGAGCTTTAGAAGTTCACCGGTCTCGACTGTTCAGCTTGGTCAACATGCCCTTTGCCGGTAAAATATAGGGATGGACGGGAATAAAAGCGTTTACGTCCCGATTCTGTCTGCTGCAGGCCCAGCTGAAGGAAACTAGCGGACGCGTGCAGTGATCGTATTCCCATCGAGCCAACCACCGTCTTCGTCAGGACACAGCGTCGCATCAAACCAAGTCAGACGGGCAGCTAGTTGATGCGGTTCAGCTGCCAACTACTGCCGGTTGCTCCAGTTGTTGTTAGAGAGGGAACACTTATAATAAAACGACTTGGACTTGTATTTCGCGAATCGCAGCATCGCTTTCGTTCAATTGACTTGACAATCGGACCCCGTACGAGCCTAAGTACTTCAGCTCCGCATATTCGACCCCTAGATCCGATATCATTAGTAGGTTATAGGGGCGGGTGGTCATCATCTGGCATGGTACTCGATCGTGACGCCCCTGACAGTATTACAGACATTAGCTCACTCGGCGGAATCAATCAACATGAAATTCAACCTCGTCGCTGTGCTCCTGTCAACCACCGCCACCCTGGCACATGGGTCCTCCGTCCAGGCCCGCGAGGCGCTTCCAGCGGAGCTCGCTGGACGCGCTTGCACGTACAATGGCTGCCAGTGCGTATCTGGTCTCTCACAGGGCGTTTATTGCGGGAACTGTGTGGTTGGCGCTGGAACATATGCCGTCAAGACGAAGCGGGTTCGGACGCACGCGTTCGAGTGCAACTCCAGCGGCGGATGCTGTTCCTATGGCGTCGCCAGCGATTGCGGAACGAGCCGGGCGCGATGCAAGGAAGGGTCTCCTGTCTGAATCATGAGGGATCGGGGTCAAGGGCCGGCGACCACGGCGGCCGGGAGAGACGGTCTTTAAGTCCGCTTTCGGCGTCATGGAAGCATCTCAGGCGCAGGGGGGACGCTATCTTGGCTTTCGGCGTCATGATGACCGTGAATCATGCCGGACTATTTGCTCGTTTGCCGGGACTATATCACATTGACGTTAAGCTTCTTCAGAGTTCCTGGGGCTTATATTCGGCTGTTGGCTCGATAAACAATCCTTTCAGGTTCCTTGAGACGTTTTTGTGTCCGTTTGTTGTTGCTCTGTTTCCTCGGATGTCCGCCAACAATTGCGGCTGATTTGGACTGAAACCCCCAAGATACTGACATAAGACATATAAGAAGGATTCAATCGAGTCGTAAAAACTCGATTTCTGTTTTGAAAGTGTCGTATCAAGCCTTTCGTGATGCGGGGAACTTGCCAAGAAAATATAGTAGCCCGGCTTTCAGTATCAGGTACCTCAGCTAAAAATTCATTTAGCCCCTCCTCACTTGGATAGAGAGCATATCTTGCGACTCATAATTCATTCTGTCTCACTCTTTTGATCAGCCTGGTAAGGTAAGATTTCGTGAGTGATATCATGAGAATTCGCATGCACACGCAGAAGCTCGCTGGATCTTGCATTCGCAGCCGAAAAGGTTTGATGGCGCTTCCTGGTCTAAAAAGAAACAACCCTTCCACTCGAACAATGCTGGGCAATATCGTTTATCACCAGCTGATGAGACCCAAAACCTTCCGGGCTATGATCATCCATAGCTCTGCGATGTCTCTGTTGCCTGGGTGAGGAGCCCTACATGAGCTCCTGATGTCTCAACCACTCTACAGACGAGACTAAACTCATTGGCTGGCAGCTAATCATAATTCTATTCGGGTAGGCTAACCATATCAGGGCAATAGCTGTATTTTCGATGACATCGCTTGCGCCTTCACCGAAGAGGAGTTGATTGCCCTGGCGTGGGATTGGATTCCTAGTACCGAATGAACTGCACAAGGTCTGTGACGTAGATTCTAACGACTTTAGGTGTATAGGGACATATGAAGAGTGATAAATACGGTGGGACTGCCGCGCATTCTTCTTTTACAGTCGGGTGAAAACACCCCACAGTTCGGCGTCTTCAGCTCAAAGAGACACAACATGGCCGTCTCTAATCTTCGTCTCGACCCAGAGTTCGCTCTCGCCTATGAGGCCATGAACTTCTCTAGCACTCCTCCCGCCTCCAAGAATGACTCTGAACCTCGAAAAGACTCCGAAGAGTCGCAATCAGAGATGGACTCGTTGTCTCTCCCCATTCCCGACCACATCTTACGGACCCTAATTCCCTTCGAGACTCATGACGGCACGTCTCTCAACCTTCACCACTTCACCGCTGTCAACAAAACCAACAGCAGCCACGACGAAGAACCAGCAGTCCTGTACGTTCACGGTGGTGGTATGGTGTCCGGAAATGTCAGCTTTTTTCCCCCATGATTGCGGACTTTGTCGACACTTTCGGCATGGATTTCTTCGGCGTAGAGTACCGCTTGGCTCCGGAGCAAAAGGGCCAGGGCCTCGTGGAAGATGTCTACCACGGCCTGGAACATCTCTCTAAGCATGCGAAGGAGTACATGATCGACCCCAACCGCATCGCCATCATGGGCCAGTCAGCAGGCGGTGGTCTGGCCGCCGGCACAGCACTGCTCGCGCGGGACCGAGGCCTCGACCCACCGATCGCAAAGCAAATCCTGGTCTACCCCATGCTCGACGACACAATGTGCCTGCCGAAGAACTCATCATATGAGGATTTTCTGCGGTGGTCGGAAGAGGATAACAACCTGGCACGGGGCGCCGTCCTGGGCGACGACGTTGCGGGAGATCCGGCGGCCAAAGTTTCAATCTACGCCGTACCCGGCAGAGCCACCAACTTGACGGGCCTGCCGCCCACTTACATTGACGTTGGCCAGCTAGACTTGTTTGTTGGCGAAAACATAGCCTATGCGAGCAAATTGGTCGAGGCGGAGGTGGAGGTGGAACTGCACGTATTCCCCGGACTGCCGCATGGCTTCGAGATCGCTACCAATGTCACTTTGTTTCAGATGGCTACTTCTGCGCGGCAGAGGGCGCTCAAAATGGTTTGAGGAGGAAGTTGGAGGATGCCAATCCCGCTCAAGATACCTAGGTTTCTGTGTCCAATGAGCATTAAGATGGAGGATACAGGAAAAACATGGATTCCGGGTACACGCGAGCATCTCAAAGCACATGGACAGTTTTTATAAAGCAGGTTCTCGGAAACATCGTTATTTGGTTTAAGTCAACTGAAGTATAGGTAGAGGCCACTGAGATGTACACAATGTCTACACGTAAACAAAGCACCCGCTGTGCCTCTTGAACGGTGATTTCACAAGTAGCTGGGACTTTTGTGATCAAGAAACCAAAAAGAAAAAAAAGGTCCAAGCAGTCGTATGTTGAGTCTTTAATCAACTTCTCACACGGTCAACTGGCTTCCAAGTGCAATTTATCGGAATAAGAGCGGAAGTAGTTACCTCGCATCTACCTTTTATGAGGCGGATGCAGACTTCGTCTTTTATTGCTGAGATGACGAACTCTAGAACAGCGCTTCTTTTGCCTCGTCATCTAAACTAAGTCGAAAGCATGTACACCTTCCTCAAGATTACCACTCAGTTTCTTTTCTGTTTATCACTCTGGCTTCCAAGTTGAGTTTAATAATGCTATACTGTCTGTCCATTTGAGTCACTGACTAGTTAGTTAGGCTCATCTTGACGTAGTAATCGGTGTTTTATCAATCGTAATGTGCTCATACTAAATGGAGATGACTACTTATCGTGGTCACGCATCACAGGTACCTGTCTCTTGAATCCATCACTCGGCTGTCCGTCGATAATTCGTCAGCATTAACCACAGAGATGGCAGTAAGTACTGTCCAGTGCGCTAGCCTTAGGCATTCATACCATACAACGTCATCTACCCTGCCACTTGATATTGGTGCGTTGACTGCACACAGCATCCCCTCATATATACTGTTTACCCGACGAGACACTCGTTTATTCGGTTTCGAGGGGCTCCCTGAAACTTGTCGTGATGCGTCATGCCAAGGTCTCTCTGATTGTGTGATTCGGATCTTATCTCGGCTGCAAGGAGAGTCCGAGGCGCGAGTGCGAGAGGCAATCTGGCTGACATCGAATCATGCGGGTGGGCGAGGCTCCGCGCGTTTGCGCGGTACATGTCAGCTTACTCCTACACTAAACGAACCACATGGAAGCCTCTGCGCGCGTACCTGTAAGCTTAGCATACGCCCGGGTTAGGTTGTCTCTCATTTCCAGTGGCTCGGAATGCCGCTTGCGACTCCTCCGAGTGCTTCGTGGCGCGCGCCGATATGCCGCTTTATCAAAGCGGTGCCCCCCTCTGGCGATCCAAAGGAGCCCTACGACATCATCTGGCCACCTCATGTTTCCTCGAGCCCGTCCGTTGTGGATCGGCCGCCTGTCGTCTCTTTTTTTGCCTCCTGTCTTGTGCTGTTGGCATTATGTAGTATAGAAGCAGCTAATTTTGGCTGTGCCGTTAGTTGCAAGCCAAGATGCATACATAATGTCCGTCGTTGGCAAGGATGTGATATCACACCGTCGTGGGTACGGCGGCCGGCCTCGCCCCCATTGATTAGGGAAGATCGGCCGACAGCTCTACCAAAGAGACGAAGAACAACAACTCCCATGGGCCTTTATGTGCCGCATCTGGTCGTATTGCCGGGTGGCCGTGCATGCCGTTGGTCGTTGGTTGTTGGGCTGTGACTGGGATCCGGCGGCTGCGAGCAAACAGCTGGGGGGGCCGACGGGGCCGATGGAGGGCAAACTGCATGGTGCAGACTCGGCGATCTGTTGGCGAGATGGTACCATCCGCATTCCGGCCCCCTTTCATTCCTACTTGGTGAGGATTCTCGGCTGTATTCCTCAGGAGCCTCTCTGCGGACTATTTTCCTATTTGGGTAGCGGTGACGAGAGACGCCCGTTTTCAATTCCAGCCCGGATATAGTTGAAATAACATGTACTGGCCGGTCTGTCCCGGTAGTCTCTTCTGAAGTTGCTCCCGTTCGTTCTACTATTTCAAGACAAAACAGAAGGAATCGAAAGCCATGGAGACGGAACCGAAGCGCCGCCCAGACTCGGGCAACGACGACACGGAGCGTGACAGCACCAACGTCGGCTCTGAACAGCCCGTGCCCAAGGACGAAGAAAGTGTTACGACGCAGCACAAGCACCCACGAGAAGGATGGCCAGGCTGGCGGTGGCCGTGCATCCAGGCGGCTTTCTGCTTGATCGGACTGCTCCTCGGTGAGAAATCCTCTCAATCCTTGCGCTGGAAACCGATAATGCTAACCGACTGTGATGCCCAGGCTACGATGTTAGTAACACGGCGAACATTCAAGCTCCTATCTACGAGGCCTTCGGCCAGATCCATCTTCTGTCGTGGGTGGCCACGGCGTACACCGCTATGAACGTCGCCATGGTCCCCCTGGTTCGGAAGCTAGTCGTCGTGGGAAACATTCGGTACCAGGTGATCGCATACTGCCTTGTGTTCTTTATCGGCGGTGTGGTGTCTGGCTCAGCCACCAACATCAACGCCGTCATCGTCGGTCGCGCTTTGCAGGGCGTTGGAGGTGCCGGGTTGTACCAGCTGTAAGTCTCTCGGCCCTTTCATTGGACATGGGGCGCGGAGAAATGGACGGTTTGCTGACGATGAACTGTAGCGGCATCGTGATCAACGTTCTCTGTGCGACATCGGCCGAGTTGCCCCGAACCCAGGGGCTCATGGCCGTGTCATGGGCCGTAGGTCTGACTCTTGGTCCTGTCGTTGGAGGTGCCTTTGCTGAGAACCCCAATGCTACTTGGAGATGGGTAAGTGTTTCGTCCTGACTCTTGATTAAGAGACGTGTCTGACAGTTTCTCATCTAGGCCATGTACATCAACCTCCCGATGCTGGCCGTCATCATGCTCACCAACGGCATCGCCGTCCCGAGCATGCACCACCCAGACAGCGTGCCAGTTCTCCAAGGCCTGCGTGTCATCGACTGGACAGGCGTCGTGCTTCACATCGGCGGCTTCATCCTCCTCTGCTCCGCCCTCATTTTCAGCGGCTCCACGTGGGAGTGGTCTTCGCACTCGGCCATCGTTGCTTGGGTCTTCGTCGGGGTTATCTACCTCGCCTACGTCCTCCAGCAGAAGTTTTGTCTTCTCACGAACAAAGAGCACCGCAACGTCCCCGCGGACCTACTCAAGAAGCGCGTCGTCGCACTCATCTGCGCTGCGACCGCCGCCGCGGGAAGCTGCTACGGCGTCGCGCTCTACTACACCCCGCTATTCTTTGCCTTCACGAGAGGACTGGACCCCGTTGAAGCCGCAGTGCGTTTGCTGCCCTTTATCTTCACCTTCATCTTCTTCACTGTCGTAGTAGCGGGACTCATTCCCGTAGTCGGTCGTTATGCGCCCTTTTACGTCGCCGGCGGCGCGCTGGCTATCATCGGCGGGGCCGTCCAAGCCCAGATTACGGCGTCAACCTCGGAAAGCCGCGTTATGGGCGTCAGCAGCCTCGTCGGCGCCGGCATCGGATGCATGTGGCAGACGGGCGTCGCCGTCATCACGCAGAGCGTGCCCGCGAACAGGCGGCTCGACGTCACCGCGCTGTTCATCATGTTCCAGCTCGCGGGTGTTTCGGTGACGCTCTCGCTCGCCGGGTGCGTGTTCCAGAACGTTGGATTCAACCGGTTGCACGGCGCGCTTGGGGGGCTTGGGTACAGCGACCATGACGTCCGCGAGGCGCTGGCCGGCCTCGACTCGAGGATCTTCACGGACGCCAACCCGCAGGTTGTCGGGCTTGTTGTGAGGGAAGTCGCTGAGGTGATTGCGAACACGCACTATATTATCGTGGCCTCGGGGGCTGTTGCTTTTTTGAGCGGATGTCTTATGAGCTGGGAAAAGTTGGACTTTGGTAGGGGTAAGCCGGCCAGCAAGTAAAGCGAAGGAGGCTGTCGATGTTAGATTGGTCCGGCTGCCACGGTCGTGTCCGGTTTTTGTAGTTTGTCATTACTGTATAAACTCAACTTGAGGACATTTTTGATCTTTTGTCACTAGTTTGGATGAAATTGAGATGAACCTGAGCTAAAAGCTATGTATGAACAGGAGGGGACAGTATTGAGGGGAAAAGACGAGAGAAAGTTAACGGCAATAATGACTCCATAGAAACCAAACCGATCGAAAACACCAAACTCCCTACCAAGAAGAAACAAAAAGAGATCCTTAGCCCTACCTACCCCATCGTCTTCCATCAACCCCTCGCCTTCAAGAGTCCCAAATGGCTCCGTAGGCCGGAACACCGCGAGTCTCCAGTCCATACACAACCTTCTTGGTTATCTTCTCGTTCGCGATGATTATAACCGCCTCGGCCCCGAAGCTCTTGGTCAGATTGTACCCCATCTTGACCAGGTCGGGCCTGCCCGACACCTTGGTGTCGTGGATCACGGCGTTGGGAATCTTCTCTTTGATTGTATCGAGCAGCTCCTTCCCAAAAGTCTGCTCAGGTCGGGGCGTAGACCAGATGAGCTGCGTCGGGCAACTAGGCGCCTGAATATGCCCCAACAGCGGCCCGATGCCCGAACCCGTAGCGATTACGACGATGCGGTTGAAGCACGTCGCGATGCGCATCACGCCGCACACCGGCACGCCTCGAACATACATGCTCGTCGGGGCCCGGTCGATGCAGTTACGAGTCCAGTCGCCGGCGTTGGAGACGACGAGCGAGAAGCCTTTAGGTCGTCCGCTGACGGCCTCGGGAGCGGGGATGGTGGCGAAAGAGTGCCACTCGAGCAGCGGCCGGTGCGAGAGGCGGACGAAGCTGCCGTTGACGGGGATGGTGTAGCCGAAGTGCAGACGGACGGCGTGGTTTGAGAGGACCTCGGCTTCGACGGGGACCTTGCGGAGGAAGAGCCAGGAGGAAGCAATACTGAGGGTCGCGACGGCGAGGAGCCAGAACCCGGGGGTGCGGGTACAGGCCTCGCCGAGGGAGATGCTCGGGGCACGGCTGTCGTCGGCGGCGAGGACGACTTGCACCCAGAAGAGGCCCAGCATGGTCCAGCCGACGAAGCGGTGAGCCCGCTCGAAGAGGTCATGGTGCTGCTTGCGGAAGGTCGGGTATGCGAGGGCAACGGTGACGGTGAAGAGACCGGTGAGGATCCACGAGACGACCTTGGACGCGGTGGACCGGTAGCCCCATCCGGGGCACTCGGTCAGAAGACAAACTTCGTCGCTGATGTTAGAGGCGAGGAGCCAGGCACCGGCGGAAATGGCTGCGCCGGAGTGGACGCCGCCGAAGTGGTAGATTTTGGCGCACCGCTTCCTAATGGCTAGCGGCCAGGACTTGGGAACGTTGCAGGTGATCGCATAGAGGGCGTTGATAACGAAGTCCTGGCGGGCAAGCACCGCGACAATGAGGTTTATAGCCGTGAGGGTGCTGAGGCAGTCCCTCTTGAAGCCCGTGAAGAGGAGCGCGATGACGGCGGCGATGTTGAAGAGGCCGACGATGGTGAACAGGCGGCGGTAGACGATGGCGATGCGGTGGACGATGCCACGGTAGGGGCGGGCGAGGGCCTTGCCGGGGATTTCGCGGTCCAGGTCGAGCTTCTCGTCGACCTCGGTGAAGCTGGAGGCGGAGGACTGGGACTTCTCGTCGATGGGGGTGGACTGCTGGCTGCAGGTGGCGAGGGACTCCTTGGACCCGGTCTCTATGACGGTGACGTCTGCCACCGGCTTCTTCTCGGCGACTTCCTCCGCAGCCATGGCTGTGAGAGCCCTCTTATCGACTTTTCCGTTCGCGGTCAGGGGCAGCGCGTCGAGGAAGTGGAACTTGGTTGGGATGGCGTAGTAGGGCTGGCGAGCTCGGATGTGGACCTGGATCGTGTCGATGTCGCAGTCTTTGGGCGCGACGAAGCCGTGAATTTCAGTGCCGATCAAGAGGGCGGTGGCCCTTGAGACTACGGGGCAGGAGTTGAGAGAGGCAGTGACGCCGTCAAGCTCGACTCGGAAACCCTTGAGTTGAGTGTGTGTCAGTGAAATCTTCATTTCAAGTCTTTGCAACTCAGTTGTGAGCTTACCTTGATCTTGATCTGGTCATCGACTCTGCCCAAGATATCAATCGAGCCATCCTGTCTCCACCGGCCAAGATCCCCAGTGTTGTACATCATGGTCCTGAAGAGTCAGCATACTTATCGGTGCTTCAAACTTAAGCTTTGACATACCCATCATTGGCAAAAGGGTCAAGGTGGTACCGCTCGGCGGTCTTCTCGGGCAGCGAGACATAGCCTCGAGAGATGCCGTGGCCGCCAGCCCACATGACACCTGCCTCACCAACGCCAACAGGCTTACCCTCATCGTCGAGGATGTAGACCGTGTTGTTGGGAGTTGATTTTCCGATAGTCAGGGCGTGGCCTGGTTGGTGGAGGTGCATGGTGTTCACGATGGTGGTCTCAGTTGGCCCGCAACAGTTGTAGTACTTGGCGTGCGTGGCCCACAGGTCGGCAAGCCTACATGAACGACGATTAGCCCGTATCAAATGGTTGGCTGGATGGATCGGACGAACCTCCGAGAGCTGGGCTCGCCGGCGGTGGCGGCTACCTTGATGTTGGAGTACTCTCTGGGGTCGTACTTGGCCAGAATGCTTGGGGTGCAGATCAGGACTTCGGTCTTAGATGTTTTGGTCAGTTGCAAGTCTAATTACACGTTCAGCAGATAACGTACCTCTCTCAGACAGGGTTCCCATTTCGAGCCCCTGAGCACCAGGGTGCCGCCGTTGCACAGACAACCAAGCATCTCCCACGCCGCTGTTGAGCAGTTTAGCGTCAAGTCTCTCCGAGTATCGATATGTTGTGTTGGCGGCAGATCCGCGGATGTACCTACCCATATCAAAGCTGATGTTGAGCACCTGGCTCACCTTCGTCCCAGTCGAGATCCCCAGATTGCCTGGCGAAAGACAGACGAGGTTGGTGACATTCTTGTGCGTGACATCCACACCCTTGGGAGTGCCAGTTGTTCCTACGGATAACCAGAAGGAATCAGTAATCTATCCATCTTGTGTAATTGGGTGAGATAGATTTAGTGTGTGTGATTGTATGTGTGGTCGTGTACGTACCCGACGTGTAGATCACGTAGCATCCATGATCCGCCTCTGCGAGATCCTGATACGGCAAGATCTCCCCATTCTCGGCGCCTTCATCCCCGTCATTCTCCTCATCAATGACGAGGACTTCGCACTCGCACCCCAGCTTCTCAAAGCGGTGTTTGGTCGACTTGAGGCAAAGAACACGGCCGCCGCCAGCCTGTCCCAGGACAAACCGGAGCGTCGAGTCCGGAACAACCCCACCATCTAGCGGAACATACTGCGCCCCGCAAGAGAGCACAGCGATGATGCCCACCAACATATCAACCCCTCGCTTCACAACAAGCGGGACCCGGTCGCCGGGCTTGACGCCGAGGGAGGTGAGTCTCCGGGATAGCCGGCTGGCCCTTCCAGCGAGCTCGCCGTACGTCATCTCCCTCGCCAACGGCGCCGAGAGGTCTCGGGCCGCGGGGACATCAGGCTGAGTTGAAGCGTGATGATAGAAGGCGGACGTGACGGTGCGGAAGGTGGGCTCGATTCGCTGGCCGTTGGTGAAGGAGAGGGGAACGGAGCCAACCGGAGCTGGTACCGAGGATCTAGCGAGTTGTTGCTGCATGACTGCTGTGCTGCGTAGGAACAAAAATAGCAACGAGATAGAGGAACGACTGGATGTTGGCAGGGGGGTGTTGGCCAATTCCAAATGAGTTTCCAAATAAAGAACGAGACTAGAGTATACTATTCCAAATACCCGCTGATTTGAAGGAGGTAATGCTCCTGGAGGTTGTTGGAGTCATCGAACGTATGCGAGTCGTCAAGACTTTAAATATCCAGACCTACCTCCCTGGACCGTCGTGGCCCAACCTCTCCTCCTGTCAAAACGACGCCCTCTCTGATCCATGCCCGTCGATGCCGCTGGCTTCCCCGCCGGATGCCAGGACCGAATCCGTCGAGAACGGATGCAAGAAGAGAGGAGGAGGATGACGAGCGAGCAAAAATCTCTCATCCCGTCTCAACGTACAGCCGTCTTGAGTTGCATCAGCTGCCATGGTTGGGCCGCGAGAACTGCCTCACCATCATGATCAATCACGTCCCGGATCCACAGACAATACGCCGGGAAGGTCGTCGAGTTGACACACGGAAACGCTCCTTCCTCGTTGAGGAGCTGATGAGACCGCAGGCGGCGGCGCCTCTCGACTGCATCGAGGCCATGTCCTTGTCTGACGGCGGCCCCTTGACCGCTCAAACAGGAAGCTTCTCGGAAAGAAACCTGCGAGTCGGCATCAACGACGACAAACCTCGCAGTCAACTCTTCGCGTCCTGCGTTTGCAAGTCCGTGCGTCTGTCGGACTCAAGGTCCAGCTACCTATCCCGGACGGTCGCGGGAACCTGGATGCGTGTGCTTCATGCATGCACTTACAGCAAAATCCCGCTTCTGCAACCGGATGGAGGTCTGTCGTCAGCACTTTGTCCACAAATGACATAGACAGAAGGGTTCAACTGCCATCGATGTGGATACTTGCTCATCCGGCGGGCGGAGGAGGGTCGTCGTCGTTGTGGGTGGCCATCACGATGGACGAGACACATAGCCTCTCGGCCGAGGCTGGACCGCCTGGCCGCCGGAATACGAGCCCCCAGAAAAGCTCGACGCAAGGCAGGGCACCGTTGCATCGCTTCGCTGGCTGCCGGCATGGCATCACACGCAACGCCCACATGCGGGTTGAAGCGGGGCCAGGGGGAGATCTTCAAGAGACTGGGCCCTTTTCGGGTGATACGTTATCGACGGCAGGCCGGCCCACGGTCTACGGCCCACGCGGGCATCTCGGAATCGACTCGGAGGATCGTCGCGGCCGTTCCAAGGTCGGCTTTCCTTGGAACGAAACCACCATCCCGTCTGCAGTCTACGCTCCATCCCGGCCCCATGACCGACGACCTGCCGTTTACGAATAGCTTACGGGAACTCCTCGGTGAGGGTGCGAGGCCTTGGTCTTGTCCGCTTCTGGGAGGGTCCCCGAGGGGAACGGATCGAGATGGCTGCAACGCAATCTAATCAATCGCTGCGGGCCACTCTAAAGTGGTATGATTCTTGCAGTCCCCCCGCGATCCTCAGGGCGAGCCTTCGCACTTTGAAGGTGGTTGTTTTCTTGGAAGACGTTTCTGTTCCTGCTGCCGGGGCCCGGTGCAACCCAGGGCTCCGACCGAACAGCCGTGGGCGAGGTAGGTGTGACTACCGTGCCTGATGGAGGGAACAACGATTTAGACGCGGACTTGTCTATTCCGTCGACGGTGCTACGCCATCCCGGGCCTTGGGGACTTTGGTCCAATCCTTACTTGGGAAGGGCTTGCCGCTGCAACCTCACGTCACTCAACCGAAGCGAACAAGCGAGGCGGCCGTGTCCAAGAGGCCAGCACACCATCCCGCGACCGAAAGACGCGGTTCGTGTCGCGCCTAAATTCGACGGGTAGTCACATGCAACGTGGGAGGCGGAATGAGGCCTGGATCTCGATGTTGGGTAAGTTCTGGTCTTTGACGGTGTGGATGACAGATGCTGATGTAAAAGAATGAAGGTGCAGACTAACACAGCCTGTTTTCGACGACGATTCGAGGCCTTTTTTGCTTGCTGTGCGGATTGGGCCGCATCACGACATGCAACTCGGATACCCAGACGGATGACGCTCCGAAGAAGTAATGAGATGGAGGGGAAAAGAGTGCAAGGCGCCCCAACAATGCAGAATTGTCACACTTCACAGTTGCCGGAACGAGTTACTTGCTCCGAGCCCGGCGGCCGTTTCGGAGGCCCGACCGTCCATGTGGGGCCCGGAGCTGGTGTGGGTCCAGTAGCACACTGGGATGGATGGACGTTTGAATCCGTCGAGGTCGGGTTGGAAGTGGTCAACATCAAGGCTTCAAGCTCGTTCAAACACTTGCATGTGGATTCGGGGCTGCATTACTCTCCGCTTGCATCTGCAGCTTTGCTTGGATGTCACTTACCCCTATGTCAGCTCATCCACGCTTTTGCCCGTGAAAACAGGTTACGTTTCTTCCTCAACACATTTGTTTCGGAAGAGTAACCACTTGCTCCAAGTAGTTTCCGAGCACTGCTGGCCCTCTGATGTTGCCTCTTTTCCCCCCATCTCATTCCCCTCCTTGCATCCCCTGTCCCTGGTCGAGACTTTGCAACCGATGTCGGAGTTTTGGTGGCTGGGTGTCTTTGCACTTACACGGCCACTGAGAAATTGTGGACTTCCGGCAGTGGTGGCTACCTTTCCTCGTCTTTGACGTCTTGTAATGACAGACTCTACCGAGAGGGGCATTTGACTGAGTCGTTATAGCACGACTAAAATCGGAGCCTGTTCTAAGCGGCGAACCAAGGCAGAAAAGCTTTCAGATTAGCACTACTTGGGTAGTTGCCAGTGTTTGTGTTCCCTTTTTTCTTTTGTGGAAATCTTTGTAATTGGCATAGAAGATGCGGCATGACTGTCTCTTCAAGACTGTGGTACTTCGAGATACAAACCTTTAAGCCCAGTCAATAACAGGAATTGCTGTAAAGAGTTGTTTGATATCCAATCTGACTGATTAGATAAAGAGGATTGACAACTAAATAGGTAGTAAAGCCCTTAGGTGGATTGTCTTTGTGGACTTTACAACTGCCCACCTAGGTTCACAGCCAGTGCAGTGCAGTCTCATCAGCCAGTGCTCTTTCTTCTGCAAGAGCCAAGGTTGTCCAGGCAAGATCGGTCTCGAATATGGAAAAAAGGTGCACCTTCCCCCCAGACCCACGATGGAGAGAAGAAAAGCTAGCTGCCTCAGTCCTTCTTAAATCAAGAAGCAGCACTCCTTCCCCATCTGGTCGCTACTTGTCCCTGCTCCACCCCACACCTCCCTCGACATCATGGCAAATCTTTTCGAAGCCTCGTCGAGGCACCATCTTCGACTCTTTCAACACACAGGACATTACTTTTTGAGAGCATTCGTCAGCATCGACATACTCATCACCAGTACAGGTTATTCCGATATCGAGATCCATGTCCGACGCCGAGGCGGATCAGGGGTCCGGCGACAATAAGGATCTGGCCTTCAACCCGCTGGCCACAAGCTTTTCCCCTGGCCTATCCCGATCAATGCAAGCCACCGATGCTGCCAACAGCACAGAGTCCCGGAGTAAGCCGTTCCCTTCTCCCTAGAGCATGTCGTTGCTCCTCCTTCGACGTTTTGTCTCTGACCACTGCTGACGTCAGAGTACCGGCATCTCTAGACTTCGTTCCCGGCCATCAGACCGCCCATCAAACGAACCACAATCCCCAGCTCGCACCGGAGGCCGGCGGCGGGTCCTTGCCCTTCAACCCTGCTCCGGGAGCTGGTCGTCGACATTCGCCCCTCAACCCTGTCCCGGGAGCTAGTCATGGGCCCTCACCCTACAGGCTTTCTCCGACAGCTGCGTCCTTCAACCCTTTACCGGGAGCTCCGCCCATCACCAATACCTTTCCAGGCCAGGTTCTCAATCGGTTTCCGACCCCGCCATCCGGCCTCCGCCGCTCGTTCTCCGATGTCACGCACGGAGGAGGGGAGGGCTCATCTTCAGCTCGACTATCAAACCTCATGCCCGCAGGTCCTCCCGGACTCGGTTTCGACCAGATCAGTTCCCAGCAATCTTTCGAACGAGCAGCGCGGATACAACACGCAGATCAGATACAGTCAGAGCACAGGGAGGGACTAGCTCAACGCGGCAGGGGTTTTCCGCCCAGAGCGCATCCTGGGAGACCAACAAACTTTGGGCAACCAGCGGACTTTTGGCAACCAACAAATCCTGGACAACCAACGAACACTGGGCAATCCGCCATTTTGCCCGTGTGGATTCCTGACGGTGATAGTGGCCACTTCGTGAATGTTGTCCGGGATGGCCAAATGGATGGTCAGGTGTACTACCCGCCCCACTATCACTTCAACGAGCACAACTTGCCAGGTAGTAGGCAACATGACAGACCCAGAACACCCCCCGAGGTTGTCTTTAATGAAGCAGACGACCAAGTTTTCGTTCCGTTTGTCCCTGATGTTCCGGACCCCGCGCCCCCTCCGGCCCCTCCCGCGGGGGACAAAGGGCAAAAGAAAGATGAAGACAACAGGCAGAGACGATAGGCGCCAAAGATCCAAAATCGCCTGCCTGTGAAGATGCCACGGCAAGGGTGGCCGCCACACGCATCCGGTCGACAGTTTCCTCGGCGGAAATCTCTCAGACGTGGTTGAGCCGAGCCGTCGAAGCTCCTTTCACATGCGAAAATGCCATTACCCTCTCCAACGATGATGTCCCCAGGCAGGCGGGCTTGACCTGCTCCCCTTTTCGATCACGGCTGCATTTCCGGTCGCACAGAAGCCCATGGGGCCCGGTGCCCCCCTAGGAGGAAGGTGACATTGGGATACGGGAATGATGCAATTTGGATCGGCTGCCGCGATGCCTAACAAGGGGGCATGGATGATGGGATGCCCCCCGCAGCAAGGAATCATCTGTTAGAAGTATCATAGGAAGAATTCCCTTAGCGAGCTTCTTATCTGTGTGTTTAATAGAGTTTTTTCATCAGCGCCAAGGGGATTGGTTATGACGATGCCCGACGTGACATTCGACGCGATCGATCTTATCTATGCGGACAATCCGGGATTCACGGGGTAAGTCGTGACCCCCATGCCAAGTCCCGACGTCTACCTTCCAGAAAGGCTAATGCAGGCTTGGGTCGTAGTAGCAGGCAAAGTGCCAATGTGGAAGGTCATTTGGCGTGTGGAAGCGGTTCTTGCCGGTTGTTAGCCGCGACAGCTACAACCGCCCATGTTGCGGGAGCATTGCTCTACCGTTTCCCGGCCGGCTGTGAGACGGGATACGGGGATCCACTTTATCGGTTCCCCCCGCCTGACCCACGCTACGGCATTCGAGACTTGCTGCGCTGCTCATGCCGTGATCCTGCCATGTAAGCTGAGAAGTGAAAAAGTAGGCAGTCTAATTAAAAAGAAAAAGAACATGGAAAATCAAAAAGACATGCCCAGAGGCGGATTCGAACCGCCGTCAACACGGAATACGGTGAAAGTAGACCACAACGTATCATCCTAACCAACTAGACGATCTGGGCTTGCTTGAGCGGAGATCCCTTTGTTGATGGGGCGGCTCCGCAAAACAGTTTATGAGCCGGGGTGGGTTGACGTTAGTTGGTTGTTTGCTGGGCATCGTGAGAAATTCTGATCTGTGGAACAATGTCGTTGTTCTCTTTCTTAGTTACTTAAGGTTGGGTGCATGGGCTGTGTTGAGACCCGTGTTAGCTAGGGACGTCCCCGAGTTGCCTTTGGCATCAATCGAGCTTTGAGATATAAGAGGTGGCGGTGCTGTGCTGTTCTTGGGCGAATAAAGCAACGATTAGATGAATGATGGGAAGATACAATGTCCTCCAAACTCGAATGGAAGCTTCTTGTTCTTATAACAAAAGTCGAAGAGCATGCGCCATCAGGACTAACCTCGACACAAAGAACCGTGTCTTTGAGCAGTGTCTCCTTCTTTGCAATGTCCCACGACAATGATGTTGTGCTTAGTCTCTCAAAGGAACAACATGTTTTCAAGATGAGAAAGACCATTGCGAGTTTTCATTATTAAAGAGGACCAGTGTGCCGTTCCAAGTTGACTTCTCAGCATTCCAAACCAAGCAGTTCACCATCCAGCAGTCCATCATCCAACAGTTTACACCCTCATCCGACTCTCCAAGCTAAGCACTCTACGATCCATCTCTCCAGATCCTCATCCAACTATCTAACTCAAGCAGTCTACCATCGAGCAGTATCACCCTCATCCAACCCTCTAACCTCATCACAACTTACAACACATGGAATCGCGCAGGTCTCGTCCCCTACCCCCATTCTCCTAACCACACAGCACACTCTCAAATAAAGACATACATCGCCATGTCCTACCGCGGCCCGACCTCCGCCCCCCGCCAGAACCTCTGCCCGCAGTGCGGCGTCACCCTCGTCGACCCCCCCGCGCCGCCGCGCAACGGCCTCCCCGCGGTCCAGCAGGTCTGCCCCCGGTGCCGCCAGGCAAACATCGACGAGCAGACCCGCGGCGCCGCCGAGGCCCTGCTCTCCCTCCGCGACGGCCCGACGCGCGACGCCGCCGAGGCGCTGATGACGCTGCGCTACGGCCACGGCAGCGCGCAGTGCGACGTCTGCGTCGAGCGGCGCGTCGCGCCGGGACAGCGCCGCTGCGCGGAGTGCATCGTCGACCCGAACACGCCCACCACGCCCACGATGGCCTTCTTCGCGTCCCAGGGGTTGTGCGTCATCTGCGAGCGGAATTATGCGGTCGAGGGCACGCAGCACTGCCGGACGTGTTCGTTCGCGGGGCAGCGGTCCGGTCAGCCCCTGCGACCGATGGACGATATCGCCGGGAGGAACGAGGCTACTAGGTGCGCGCACTGCGGTCTCGCGTGCCCCGTGACGGAGGGGAGCAACCTGTGCCTGAACTGCCGGAACGAGGGGATCCCGGAGGTGCGACCGGAGAGCGGGGAGCTGGTGTGGTCGTCGTCCAACGAGAGCTCCAACGAGCCGCCCGACGAGAGCCTCGGGGAGAGGATGTGCGGGTGCGGGAAGCACCCCGTCCGCGACTCGGCGGCCACGATGTGCATGTTCTGCTACCGGGTGTTCCAGCGGGTCGGGAGGGGCGGGTGGCGTGGGGCAAAGAGGGACCTTGGCTGGAAGTAAGTATCGGGCCAGGTAAGTTGTCTCCTTTTGGTTTTGATATTATCGCAAGCGTAGGGTGTCGATGTCCTCTCGTGTTTTGATTCTAGGGTGAGAATGTCAGGTAACATTTGGTTTTCAAACTTGATGCCTTCCGATATCCGTAGACCGTGTTGTGATGGCTTCATCCGCCCGAAGCCGTGTGTAACTTGTAAATACCGTCAATGGTGATGCTGGACCTTTTTCTGTATTACAAACGCCATTAAGAGAATTCCCAGACTCTTTTGTTGTCCCGTTTCAAAAACAAGAAAGAACGATGCAAAATCCCCCCCTCTACATGCCGTTGCGCCTCCTGCCGCCGCGTTTACTCCTGTCAATGTGTCCCTGCAGCACCTTGCGCGTCTGCACCAGACTGCGCTTGTTCTTGTGCTTGGCCTTGCTGAGCGTCATCAGGAAGTTCTTCTGGCGCGCCTTCTCCTTGTTGGTCGTGCTCTTGCCCTCGGCGTCCTTCTTGGACCTGCGGATGGCCTGCGTCGACTTGTGCTCCTCGCGGCCCGGCTTGCCCTCCTTGGCCATGGCCACGCGCTCCTCCTTGGTCGTCTTGCGCAGCTTGGCCGGCGCCTCGATCTGCTCCGCCGTGAGCCCGTCGTCCGCGTGCCGCGCCAGCGCCTTCTCGATCTCCTTGGACCGCTTCGACGTGCGGTTGCCGAGCGTCTTGTTCACGCTGGCCTCGAGGCGCAGCTCCTGCAGCTTCTGGAGGTCGGCCGGGGTGAGGATCGTCGTCGTGGCGAGCTTCTGTATCCTCTCGATCTCCGCCGCGTCGTCCTCATCGTCTGCGTCGTCTGCTTCGTCAGCGGCGTCGTCCTCGCCGTCCTCGCCCGTCTTGCGCTTCTTGGCCGCCGGCTCGTCCTCGTTCTCGTCTTCCGAGTGGTCGACGTTAATCCAGCCGCCCGAGTCGGAGCTGTCGACCGACTCGACGTCCCAGTCGTCCGAGTTGAAGCCGTCGTCCTCGTCCTCGCCGTCCTTGCCGCTGTCGTTAGGGTCCAGACCCTTGGCCTCCCGCCTCAGCTTGCGCTGCTCCTCCTTCCACTTGGCCAGCAGCTCGATGCCCTCGATGCCGCCGACCTCCTCCTCACCGAACTTGCGCTGCTTCATCTCGCCGCTCCTTAGGCCCATGGTGGCGTCCTTGCCTCTGTCCTTCTTCATCAGCAGCTCGGCGCCGACCTCTCTGTAGAGAGACAGGAGACCCTTCGCAGCCATCATCACGCCCTTGTCCTTGCTCTTCCTGTACTGCACCAGGTCCTGCAGGAGGGTGTCGCTCATCGCCAGAGGCTGTCTTACGCAAATCTCGCGGATGGCGTTGAGACCTGCGGCAGCAACCTCGGAGGCCGAGGCTTCCGAGACGAACTCGTTGGCAATCTTCTGGATCAAGGGCTCGACGGCATCGGGAGGGACGAGGTTGTGCGTTCCCTGCGCCAGGGAGGCCAGGTACGAGGTGACGGACTCTTGGCGGGGGGTGAGGAACTTGATGAACCACGAGTACAGGCTGATGATGGTCAGCTTGTGCAGGCCGACCAGCCTCGTGACCAGCTGCAGGACCAGCAGCTTGTTCTCGTGGGCGAATTTGACCTTGGTGTTCTGCAGGTGCTTCTGGAAGACGTTGTCGGCGAAGCCCTGGGGGTCGTGGAGGAGGTGGAAGGCGGAGAAGTTGAGGGGGTGGGGCTTGGCCTTGCTGCGCTCCTGGCGGTGGACCTTGGAGACGGCCTTCTTGTAGGCGTTGGCCTGCTTCTTGGACTTCTTGTTGATGCCGATCTGGTGCTTGAGCTTCTGCAGGTCGATCTGCTCCTCGTCGCTGTCCTCGTCCTCCATCTCCTCGCGCTCCTTGTCGCCGCCCAGGAAGAAGCGGGTGGCGCCGACGACAACCTTCTCGTTGTCGGACAGGCACGCCTCCTTCATGATGTCGACCGTCTTGGCGTCGGTCCAGATCTGTCGCTTCCACAGCTCTCGGGCGAGCTTGACGGCCCACAGGGCCTTGGGCGAGGCGCGGTCGCCGGTGATGAGGTTGTAGAGGACGGTCTGGATGGTGCGGTTGAGCGGGTGGTTCGTGCCCTTGGAGTTGGCGTTGCGCATCTCGGAGAGGATCTTCTGGAAGAGCAGGGTGCGCAGGGTCTTGCTCGGGGAGGAGACGAGGATGGGGAACAGGGTGGTGAGGAGGGAGGGCGAGTCGATGACGTCCTTCTTGCGGAGGAGGGCCAGGCTTCCGACAATCTTCTCGCGCAGCTCGGGGTGGAGGACCTCGTGGTGCTGCAGCAGGATGGCCTTGAGGTCGTCGGGGAAGGCGCCGGCGTGCTTCGGATAGAGGTCGGCGGTGTGAGCGATCAGGTCGACCAGGTTATGGAAGGACTCGGTGTACTCTCTCGTGGCGGTCGTGGGCGAGACGAGGAAGACCTCGCGCTGACTCTCGTACTGGCCCCATTGCTGCAGGAAGTTCTCCTCATAGGACCTGGGGTCGCGACGGATCTTGTACTGCAAGCTCGCACTGCGCGGGGGTGATTGTTAGCGATTGGCACGGGCGGATGGAAGAAGTCTCGAGCACTCACAAGTCGGCATCGACCTTCTCGAGCGCGGTGACCTTGCGCTTGCCCATCGTTGCCGTGTGAATCTGGGGTTGAGGTCGAGTCGTCGCGGGTGATGGATGGCTGGACAGTGGCGGGGACGGGGAAGGGACCTTCACCTGCACTTTTCCCGACGAAAAAATCAGCCTTCAACTTTTTTTTTTGGCGCTTATCGCTATCTCGAAGGCTTATCTTATCTACACATGACTAAGCTGATTGCTGGGCAGACAGTGTACCTAGTTCCCTGGGGGGTTTTCTACTTGGCGAAGAGGTACAACGCGGTACATAGTACTCTTGAAGATGTACACTGTGATAGTACCTCGGTATCTTGTACTACACGGTAAAAAACTTCAATAGTTATGTGAAGTTGACTTTGGTATCAAGGTTTTGAGGCTTGGAAAATCGAATGATTTCAAACTGCGTACTACCTAGGTACCTGAGTGTTAATAGTAGGTGGGTCCGTACAATGTCTCCCTCAGCCGGCAGCAAGGGCACTGGAAGACCACGCTGTGAGCCTTCCACTCGAGCCAATCAGGAAGACATGGCATAGAGCAAACTTACCTATTCAACTTGAGAGATGAACTCCAGCAGCTGAAAGGGGTCAAGGGCCAGAGAAGGTCGCTTAAACCTTGCCCGAACATGAACTGGAAAACCCGGGGCTGGTTTCCTTGTAAGCCAGTGACCGGCACTAATGGGGTTCCACTGTCCTGCCCCCCTGTCCCCTGTCCCCTGTTCTCTTTGTTCTCTCGGCAATAAAACCACTTAATGAGATCTGCTTCCATCATCTCGATCTTGCCCATCTCGCACACACCGTCTTCATCTTGGCTTCTTATAAAACGATTCTGCTGTACGACGAAAAAAGCTGCCACCATTGGAAACCTCGATTACGACGAAATCAAGTCGACCGCCGACCTGCTGATCAGTCAAGGCCTGACCCGTGATGAGGCCATCACTGAGATTGCTTCTAGGCTGAACGCGGAGGCCGGAGCAGATGCCGATGACTTTGATTTCGATGATGTCAAGGAAGACAACGACGCTGATTGGAGCGAAGCCTACGACCCCTTGGAGGGGTTGACTCACTCCTTCGACCAAAAGCTCAACTATTTCGGCACGGAATGGTTCGACACGCAGTGGCACGAAGTCGACGGCTACTTTGACGGCGACGTGATCAGTCCATTCCAAGACGTGTCCGACATCGGCCCTCCCACGTTTCGTCTTACCAAGAAGAGGTGGACGCCCAAGGAGATAAAAACCCGCTCCCGTGAGCTCTGCAGCCGCGACCTGGAGGCCTTCGACGAGGCGGATCTGGCGACTCTCCACGAGTCTAGATGAGGCCCTTCGTCAAATCATGAACTTCTGGCCCACCAAGGCTTTCCAGGTCCACGGCCAGTGGGTGCGTGCCATCGTCATCCCGCCAAACCGGTCACACGCACCCAACGAGTACGAAAGCATATTCCACGTTGGCGTCGCCAAGAAGCTGCTGCAGCGCCACAAACGCATCCGCGCCCTCGTCCAGGAGCGTTCGCGGCCTCACCTGCGACCCCTGAACCTCAATAACATCCCGCACGAGATCGTCGGCCGCATCGTCGACTGCTGCCGCGACTGGCTGGAGAAGCCGCGGAAGAAGGCCTTCTCGCCTCGCCATCTACCTCACCATCCCCGATTACCAGTCGGCCTTCCAGGTGGAGGATGATTCTTCGCGAGACCACATCAGTGATTTCGTGCGGAACGTCGACAGCTTGACGTTCGCCATCAGATCCGCCTTTCTTGCGGAGCCCCTTCGAAATCACGGGCTGGAGGACAGGGCCACTCAGGGGGAAGAGGACCTGGCGGGGCTGGACAGCTTCCTCGACCCTCTGCTCAGTTCCGAGCACCTGTCCACGTTGAACGTGAACCTGGAGTCGCTGAGACTGGCCAACGAAGAGGTCGAGGACGGGTGGCACCTCCCCTCGTTGATGAAGGCGAGGCCGTGGCCGAAGCTCCGCCACATGGAACTCGCCAACGTCTCCCTCGACTCCGGAAAGCTCGCGGACTTCCTGGGCAACAAGCCCCTATACATCAGGACGCTGGACGAGCCTCGCATGGAGCACGGGACCTGGACGGAGGCTCTGGACGTCATGCGGGAGAGGTACGACGCCGAGTGGCGCCAGACGGACTCGCTGGACAAGCTCAGGGGCCTCAGCATCTTCGACGCCCCCTGGCACGCGAGCGGCGCCGAGTGCGACGAGATGGAGGACGACGACTACGACAGGACCTTCGGCACGCCACCCGACGGGTGGCCCCAGAAAAACGGCCGGGACTGCTACGACGGCTACCGGCTGGCGGAGAAATACGTCAGGCGCGAGCTGGACGACAACCCTTGCCGCCAGTACCTCTGAGGGCAAGACATTCAAGGGGAAAATTCTTGGAGTAATGCGCTCGACCAAGTCTGCAGAGCGGGCGAGCCTCGGCGTGTGCTTGGATAGCTGGTCAATCAATAAATTACACAATTTTGACGGTTCTGGGTCAGCCGCGAACTCCCTTACATTCGGTCCTCTCAGGTGCTTCTTTTCGAGCCACCGCCCCGGCCCCGCATCGCCTCCGCGGCAGCGCCGGGTGACAACCACCTCCAGTCCGGCCAGCCTCACCCTGCCCTTGGCTTGTGCTACCAATCGACACAAAAAAAAGATCCCAAGTACGTCGCTCCGGAGTTCCAGCCACAGGATAGCACCTCGCACCCAGTGCACCCAGCCCAACGTGAATGTTCTTCCGTCCACAGCCACAAAAGGGGCAGCAGCAAATACGATCAAGCTTAAACTTGGCGGGCAGAGGGCATTTACACAATCCAGGCAGGAAACATGTGGACAACGGGTTGAGACCCCAACTAAAGGTAACTCTGGGTAAACAAGATCTTGGCCAGCAAACCTTTCGCTTCCTCTACTGTGCGCGAAACCTTTTGGAAGAATCCAAGTCAAAGAAGATCGGAAAATTTTCATCGTCGCTGGGCAAGCTTGTTGTAGCTTACCTTCGCTGGTAGTGTCGACGAGGAGGATAGGCGACGGACGGAGATGACAGATGATGGCCAGAGATGAGAGATGACGGACGCAGAAAAAGAACATGACCTTTCGCAACGGTCCTCGGGTTCCTGTCATCATCTCACACCCTCAGCAACCAGAAACAACTTCAGGGGCTCTACCTGAGACACTCGCCGACATCTCGCTCAACCAGCTTGACCCTCTTGCCGTTAACAAGATCGTTCCTGGGAACGTCATGAAGAAAGTCCTGTAGAACGTCGTATAAAGACTTCGTGTATTTAATAGAAGAGCTCCGTTTTCACCCTCACCGCCGTGATATTTGCTCCGCCTAGATATTATACAGTAGGAAATCGTAGCCCTGCCTGCCTCGGGGCTACATGAGGCTTTCGTAAAGCTACGTTCGTCAAGAAAGTCCAAAGCAAACTGGATAGAGCGCCCCGCCATGCCGTCCTGACCATGCCACCAGCACCAAGAAACCAGATCTCAATAAACATAGTAAATATACCCTAAATCAACCCTCAACTACCTGGGTCCATGTTGTTTTCAAACATACTCAAAACATCGCTCGGCAAGTACTCCAGCCACGGCGGCATCATGTCGTTGGGCAGCCCCAACGACCCAATGTCAATCGGGTTGTCAAACGTGATCACGTCCGTGATCGGGCCCATGCCCTGCCCGAGATACGAGTACGTCCCGTTGGCGTACGTCGGGTCAAACATGTGATGCGACATGTGCTGGTGCTGCGCAGACGAGGCGTCAGGTTGCATACCGCCGGGCGAGGCCGAGGGCATCATGTTCTGGTCGTAATTCGACGAGTTCTGGGACGTCGGCGTGAAGGTCGATTGCTGCTGCGCCGCTGTCGTTGCGAGCATGTTGAGGTTTGAGGCATTCGCTGGCGATGAGGGCATTTCTCCGAGGCCGTCGAACCGGATGTGTGGTTTGTGCTGGTTGTGCGGACTGCCGACGGACTGGCCTGGCAGCCGCTGCGAGCGGTTGGGCCGAGACGTTTGCCGTATGGCGGAGGTCGCGGCCTGGGGATATGTCATAGCAAAGATGGAATGTGGCGGGGGTTCCGGGAGGCTCTGGCGGATGGGGTCGTAGATCATGTTGCCCGGTGGCGTAGGAGCGGAGGCTGGCGCGGCGGAATGTGGCTGCGTGAAGCCGGGAGCGCCGCCGGACATGTTCTGATACATTAGGGTGAGGCTAGGGGGAGAGTTGGTCGTGCCCGTGAGGGACCACGCGATGGGTGGCACGTTGGGCGACGTGGGATGAGGGAAGCGGCCGCTGATGGAGCCGCGACGCGGCATCTTGGTGCTCTCGTACTCTTCGTTCGTGTACGTCTCGCAATCCCAGATGCCCTTGGACTTTTGGTCGAGGGCAGTCAAGATGTACTTGACGCCGCCCCAGTATTTGTGCAGCTGCTGCAGGGATTTGTAGCAGCGGGAGTAGTTTTGGTTGGCGGCAGAGGCCAGGAGAGAGTGCTTCGTTGTCGGTCTCTGCTCAGCCATCGACTTCTGCTTAACGGCGTCCTTCGAGTCGACGGGCGGGGATGTCTCCCTCGAGGCTGGATTGGACGCATTGGCAATGGACTCCATCAAAAAGGCACAGGCGGCGATGTACATGGGCTGGGAGGTGAAGGGGTTCCCGATGAAGCTCTTGGGATCGATGAGCTCGGCAAACGCGAGGATGTCGGCTATCGTCTTGGCGCTGGACATGGACAGCTCGCGGCTGTTGGGGAGCAGCTGGTGGCTGCGGCTCAGCGAGGCAAAAGGGGTCAGAAGCGTGGGCTGGTGCAGGATGATGATCAAGGCGTGGAACCAGAAATGCAAGAGGATGAAGTTCGTGCCCTGGCCAGCCTTTAGGTACGTCTTGAAGTTGGCGACGCTGAAGTGAAGCCGGGGGTCTTGCTTTTGGTACAGCTTCGTCAGCTCGTGCTCCATGCGGCTCAGCTTGGTCCACTTCTCCTGGGTCAGGTCCTTTGCATTGCGGATGTTGTTCAGGACATCAGACACGCGGCCATAGAGGTGGATGATCTGGATGAAGGTCGGGAACGGGGCGGGCCAGCCCGAAGCCGGGTCCAGGATGGTCTCGGGAAGCGCCAGCTCAAAGTCATCGTCACGGAAAGTCACAGGCCGGCCGGTGCCGGAAGAGATGACGCGGTCGAGGACGAAGACGGACCAGAACGTGTCGATGCGCTCCTGCTCGACCTCGAGCTGCTCCTCGCGGCTGAGTCCGCTCTCCTCTTCCTGGGCCTCCTCGTCGCCGGTCTCGCTGCCCCAGTGACGGGTGTACCATGGGTCCTTCTCGCCCTGGTATCGAACACCGACCATCTTCTGCAAGCCGAGGTCAACAGCCATACGGATGGCCAGGCCTAGGTACATCCATAGGGCACTGTCCTGGTCGGCACCAAAACCCTCGTACGCCATCATAAGCATGGCCTGGACGGCGCCTACAGACGGGCAAGGGAACGTGTCGACCGTGGCCGCCTTGGCCCGCTGGGCATAGTGCTGGCCCTGCTCGGCATGGGACGCCTCGTCGTCCTTGTCGTGGGCGAACTGCGGCGAGTCGGAGAAGCGGGCGGCCAAGGCGCAGACAGCATCAACGAGGATGGGCTCGACCTGCTTCTCCTTGACCATGCGGGTGAAGTTGTCCTCCTTCAAAAAGGGGTAGTTGCACCCGAGGTGCAGGAAGAATGTCTTGACCAGATGCAAAATCAGGGGGTGAACGGGCGCAGGGTCGTTGACATCGTAGACGGGCAGCTCGTCGTAGGCGGCAACCTCCTCGTCGTGGCGCGGCATGCCGGACATGGCCAGGCCCAGCGACTGGATAACGCTGGAGCCGGAGCTCGGCGAAGTGGCGCAGGCAGAGCCTCCGGTGCTGCGGCGCCGGTCGCGGACGAATACAACCATCTGCTTGTATCCCGGCACGATGGCGGTAGGACCAAAGTAGCGGAAGTATGGCACGCGGTGGCGCTCGGTGTGGTGCAGGAGGGGAGACCGGCTCTGGGTGCTCCTGGCGTCGTCGGAGAAGGACGTCGTACGGGGGTGCGAGGGACGGCGATGGTGATGGTGACTTTCGCGGTCGCGGACGCTTTGCTCGGACAGGCGTCGCACCGAAGTAGGCGAGCGAGCGACTGCAGCTTCGGAGCTCGTCCTGGGGGCGGCGTCGGCGGCAGGCTTGGGCACAGGCGCAGGTGGGCGGCGGCCCGTTTCTGCGGCAAGCTTCCCGTGGCGCTTCTCGTCGTGGTGGTGCTCGTCATCTTCGTCGTTGGGGTGTTCGTCGGCTTCGGGGTCGGCCTCGTCGGGTTCTTCGTCATCGTCGGGGTCTTTGGTGGCGATGGCGCCACCGGTGATTTTTCTCTCGATCACCTCATTGTATCCCAAGCAGGCATGGCCGTTCTTGGTGCAGGTCGAGCAGACGGGGCGCTCGCCGGCGCATCTCGTCTTTCGCTTGCGACAGGTCAAGCATCTGGAGGGGACGACGAGGTCGTTAGCTTGGCGGCGCAAAGGAGAGGAGGAGGTAGTGTCGAAGGGAGAGGGGAAAGAGGAGATGAGGGGGACGGGATAGGACAGGATTGGACAGGACGGGACGGGACGGGACGTCGTCGAAACAAACTCACGCGGCGTTGATGCGGCGACGCTTCGACGGCGGCTGGCCTTGGTTGTGGACGAAGCGAATCTGCTTTTGGGCGGGGGGAGCTCCGTTGGCGATGGAGGTCATGGCGCGTTGAGGTGAGGAACCTCAGCAGCGACGCAGCATGATGCTGCGCTGGGGGCGGGTGGCCGTCGTTGAAGCGGCGGCAGCAGCAGCAGCAGCAGCCTGCAGAGTCTCCAGTATTTTTTTTTTCTTCCCTTCGCCTCTCAGTGTGTCTCCAGTGTTTCCTGCGTGGACCGTCTGGTGTTTCTCCAATCTCCAGTTCTTCTCCAGTCCGGGCGTCCCAGGTCTGGTCGGATGAGGGTCGTGTGAGGGTCGGGTCGGGTCAGGTCAAGGGCCCTTGGTGGGGGGGGGGATTGGACGGACGCAGGCCGCGACTTTGGTCCTGGTGTTCCCACACGGTCAAGGTCAAGGGATCCTTTCTGCGAGGTGAGGCAAGGTTGTGTAGATGTTTAAAGAGGGTGCCGATGCCGATGCTGAAGCTGGGGTGCAGCTCGCAGCTCCCTGGATCTTTCGTGACTCGTCTTCCCTTGGTGAGGAATCAGGATAGGGAAGGAAAGCTTGGTGCATCCACCTCACCTTCCTGCTGTTGCTGCTGCTGCTGCTGCAAGCCGAGGGAGCAGACGTAAGGGTTCGGTGGAGACGAGCTGCTGTAGCTCCAGCTTCGGGCAGGCGCTGGAGGTACTTCCTGGAATAGGTAGGCGGGACCCAAGTAGGTAAGGGTAGGTAAGGCAGAGCTTATAAATTAGCGCTTGTACTTGCCCACTGACGGCGGGAGTGGTAAAAAGTCAATTGAGACGGGAGCTTGCCGATTGTTGGAATGCTCAATTGCCTTTTCTGCCTGGAATTGGCGTGTGAGGGGAAAAAGGTAAAGTGCAACGGTCCAAAGACAAAGGAAGGAGGAGAGACGAAAAAGAGGCGTTGGAGGAGGAGGCGACACTGAGACAGACGGCAGGCGCAGGGCGGAGGAATGCCTGCCAGCCTGCCCAGGTACGTACCTAAGAGCATTTCCGTACTCTGTACTTTGTACCTGCTGGGTAACCCAAAGTACCTACCTACCTGTACCTAGGTAGACGAATGGGTCGGTCAAGTGGGCTGACACGACGGGGCTTGCAACACTGGAATCCGGGGTAAAGAAGGAGACCCCGACTGTAGGCAGGACGGCCAGCCGTTGCATTTTGCTTGGTACAAGAATTTACAAAAGGCGGATGGGGGTTGAGTTGATCCATCCCATCCATGGCGGGATGATGGTTCGTCCCCGGTATCCTTTGGGCGATTAATAGTCGACGGTGAGAATCGAGGCGCCCCATAATTACGCCAGGCCCCCCGGGTCCCCCATTCTGCGCCGGCTAGCCCGTTCGTTCCGTGAGAAATGTCTACTGTGCCCGGACGACGGCAGCACGTCCGGAGGTAGTTGATCGACTAGACTGGACGACAGTCACTGACGACAGTAACGGACGGCAGCGACGATGGCGATGGTACCTAGCGGTGCACTACATAGGCACTGGAACGAGGTGGCAAAGAGAGCCCGGGAACACTAGGTGACTAAGTATACAACAGGTGGCCGGAAGTATCCATGCGGCGCAGGGCAGCGACCACGACTCTTCGCATCATGTCTGGTCGGTTGATACCTACCTCGGGTATCAAGGTCACCACCACATCTACACAACAGGTGGGTGCGTGAGAGGGGTTGTTGGAACTAGGTACCAACACCCGCGTCTACGGTGTAGGTGGGTAGCTAAAGGGACCGCCCGCCCTCCTCGCCTGGACGGTCGTCCCCCCTCCTCTTCCTCTTCCTCTTCCTCTTCAGAACACCTTTCGCAGCTTCGTGGGCATCCCCGGATCGCACCACGAGACATTCGATACCTGCTCAACGGCACGGCTTTGCGGCCGACTCAATCACCAGTGCGGCAACGGCAGGAGCAGGAGGCCAGGGGCCAACACACCAAGATGAGCTACGCACCCGACCAGCTCGAGGAGGTCAAGAAGAGACTGGGCGAGTTGATCAAGGAGAAGGATGACAAGGTCCGGGAGGCCGAAGAGATGAGACCCTATCGAAGAGAACTCCAGCGCTCTGAGCTCGGACAAGACGTCGATGAGTTCGGAGTAGAACTGTCGTCTGCGCGACTCTCCTGCCTCGGCCAGGAGCTTTTTGTCAAGCGAATGGCCTGGAATGAAGTCTGAGATGATGAACATCTGTGCGCTGATGCGCTGGTGTGTCAAATGAACCCCTCGTCCGTAGGCGCGAACGCGAGGAACGGGGATGTTGGTCTTGTGCTCGAGATATCTGTTAACCCGCGAGTAGGCATCCGGCCCACCAGAAGAGGCAAGCAAGCACTGGTTGCTTACTTACTGCATGGTTGCTACTTCGCTCTGCAACTTGTCCCAAGGGTCGTCGAAAGCAGTCTCGATCGGAACCCTGATGGCCCACTGAGGGTCTTCATGGCCAAAGGTCACGGCGAAACAGACGTTGAAGCTCCCGTGCTTCTTGTCCAGCACTTGGCAAGGCTTGCCGTTGTTGTGCCGAGAGACGAGAGCACACACTGCAGACTCGTCTAGCGAGTCAATGAATTCCTTCCTTTGGCAATCGTACTGCTCCTCGGTGGCGGCGGGATAATTTGGAGCATGAGCACCAGGAGAGTCGGTGGTTGCTCCGCGGCAGGATTTGTCTCGGGTGAAATTGGAATCGGAATCGGCCTGGCACAGATGGCGACCGTTTTCCATATTTTCAGCCCAGGCAGGTGGGAGATTATTGATGCATAGAATAGAGGGACCGCAGGAAACGAGAGAGTATGGTTAGAGATGCTATCGCTATGCTGGGATCCTCTCGTTTCTTTGCGGAATGGAAACGGTTGGTTTGGCGTGAGGATTCTGGCCTCACATCCATGTGTGTATGTAAGTAAGTAAGCACTCGGACAAACCCAAATGCGACCGCCACCCTTGCATGTGCATATGCATATGCATGGACAGGTGCATAAACATAAACCCCCGCCACACCATTATGTGGGTTTATGCCCACAGTACGTTGTGTTGGTAATGCAAACCTGGAAGGTACAAAAGAAATCCAGTAAAAACTACGCTCGAGCAGCGCATATATCCAGTAACTAGTTCAATGTGGTAAAGGGCACACACAAGTAATGCGTTGCTGACCCGCCACACCATACTAGGGACTAGGGAACACTGAGCCACCCGTATATGCTTCCATCGGCTTCCGAAAACACCAAAAATCCGTCTCCCAAGAGGCCATTCTCGTTGGGTTTTACAACCATCAACCACTCGGGGAGAGAGCATGCGCCGGAATAAACCTTACACCTTTCAGCTTGCCCGACCAAGGAAAATGCAGTGACATCTTTGGCGGCAAACATGCTGGGATAGCAGCCATTTCAATATGGGACCTGAGTCAAATATTGATCACCACGCCCATGAGAGCATCATTTGGTCCTCCGTTGTCTCTCCCTCCCTAGGCACCGGCTACTGTGGTCTCGTTTCTCGGCTACCCGTTTTTCAGCTATGGTGACTTGTCGCCTTTCCGTAGATCTTGATCTTAAAGCCATGCGACACGAGCATGGCATGACACGGACACAAACGTCCCCTGGAAGATCAAACATCATTACCAAAAGTGAGGAACATCTTGACGAGGAGAGATCCGAAAAAGAGAAGCCACATTAGGAATATCAACTAAAACGTGATGTTCGCCCCCGCGGTCCACTCGCTCCCATCGAACCGCACCTCCCTCAGCAACCCGCTCCTCTGGAAGTAGCACCTCGTCGCGTTCGCGGCGGACGCCTCCGGGAGCAGCACCTCCTTACCGCTCGGGTCTTGGTGCGTCGTCCCCAAAGTGAGGCACGCAATCCCCGAGTTCGCGTCGGCGGCGCCCAGGACCTCCGGCGAACTCTTCGTCCACGAGGACGAGCCCCCCACACCGGACACGACGAGAAACCCGGACGAGTCGCTGTCGTAGTACACCACATGCACGTCCGTCCTCTGCTCGTCGCCGTCCTCCGGCCTCGCGACGGCGAAGGCGGAGAAGCTGCCGCCGTCCCCAAGCTCTATCGAGGGAAAGTCTATGCGTCTCTCGTCAGATCCGATCAAAGCAGACGCGAGTGCTGCGTTATGGCTTGACTTACCAGTAGGCCACGGCGACCCCGCCTGCACGTTATACGCCAGCCTCCCGTCCGAGGCCTGGAAGAACACGCCGAACTGCCTCCCCCTGTTGACCCGCGTGAAGTTGGTCGACGCCGGCACCAGTGCCAGCCTCGTGCCCCCCGCGGCCGCGACGCCGCCCAGCCCCGGCAGCGCCTTGTACTCCCACTCGGACTTGGCCCGCTGCTCCGCGTCCACCTGGTTCCGCACCTCGAAGAGCCGGCCGTCCGCCGCCTGGAGCGCGATCCACGGCCAGTAGGCCCCGATGCCGCTGTCGGCGCGCGTCGCGATCTTCTTCTGCACGACGCTGTCCACGCCCGGGGGTTGGTTGATGTCGCCGGAGAGAGCCAGGCCGAGGAGGGACTTCTCGGAGCTCGAGTAGAAGAGCTCGGATTGGGGCTACGGACGGGAAGTGAGTTTGTGTTAGACTGAGAACGCCGACGGGCACGGGAACAAAAAGGGGTCCGGTTATGAAAAAACGTGTGAGACTCACATCAGGGCCAGTGTGTATGATGAGCGCCGCCGCCATCTGCGTTCCCGCCGTGGCGTTGTCCACGCTGCCGTAGTGATCGGGGGCCGACCAGCTCGCGCCGGCGGCGGACGATCCCGAGGTGTACCGGCTGCGTCGGATATTGTACTCCCGGTCCTGGAAGAAGAGCAGCGTCTCGACCCCTCCCGAGGTGACCCATCCCGTAACAGCCAGCGGCGACCCCCTCCTTACCAGCGAGCCCGTATCGTCGCCGCCATCACCACCATCCCCGGCCGAGGACTTCTTCCCCGACCTACTCCCCACGACGCCACCCACCACAGCTCCAACAATAACAAACACCAGCACAACGCCGCCGATGATGAGCCACAGCCGCTTCCTCTTCTTCTTTGCTTCAGCCGGCGGCGTAAACTCCGGCGTGGCCTGCCTGTCCTGCGGGAGCTCGGCGTACCCCGACGCGACGGGCACCTTGTCGCCGTCCCCGTACCCCTGGGCCGGGTACTTGTCGGCGTCGCCGTAGCCGCCCACCGGCTGGAGCCCGGCCGCCTCCTGCGGCGAGTGCCACATCTGGTCTGGCGAGACGACTTCCAGGCCGGGCTGGTCCCGGCCGTCGCGGTCCTACAGACGCACGAGTCAGTAACAAACCAAGGTGCCGATGCCCCTTACTGAGAAACCTAGATACCGTTAACTTACACCGGATGAAGCCATCGTGACGCTACAAAGATCCGAACGACGCGGAGGACATGACAGTACGTACAGAAACGCGCAGGAAAAACAAACAAAAGTCTAAACGGAGAAGCAACAACGGCCCAGCATAATGGTAATATACCCTACCTCGCCGCACGATCTCGCAATCAGGCTGCGGCGGCTTGCCCACCCACTCCATTCGGCGACAAGATCCGCCCCTGGAAAGACTCCTGCAGGCCGAAAACGAAAACCCACCTCAGGCAACCCAGGTAACCTTGAAGGTTGTTCAAAGTCCCATCGACGGCAATACCATTCGCCCACGGCCCCTGCATCAACGGCCCCCAAGAACATGCAAGCCGACCCCTCTCTCGTATCGCGAGGCGTTTTCTGGCAAGGGCGGGTCGGGCGTTTGCCCATCACACAACTGCCCCTTTAGCCTTGGCTCTCATTCGCCCCTCGAGAGTATAGATACCGGGCACCGTCCAGGGTTTTTTGGCCTTGGGTCTCTCGAACGGGCCGTCACGCTGTTCCTTTTGAGTTAAACGTTAGATTAGGCCGAGAATTGGAAGGATTCGGGCACCGGGGTGGAAGGAGGTTGCTTGATAAAACGTATGAGCAAAGACGGGACATAAGGCTCGGGTACGGCACCCAGAAGCACCGAGCAAGATGAGGGTTGTATTCTGCCATCGGAAAAATCTTTTTACTCCGAGTAACAACAGCAATGGAACCGCCAGACTATTAGTAGTCCCACCAGCCGCCGCAACTGCCCGCCAGCAAAAGCCAGCGTGCCGCAGGAAACCTCCCACCCCAAAACCGCACGCCTGTGGAATTTCATGATCCCGGTCAGCATCGATGCCCCTAGAGGAACTTCCTGTCGGCCGCGGCGCGAGCGGTCGACTTATCCACTCATTTGTGCAATGGATCAGCCAAGACGCATCACCTAGAGCTACACTAGCCAACGGAGAGGGCTACAATCTAACCAGGGAAATAATGGCTGCGCTGAATGTTAACGACTCTCGCAGTGTTTGAAGATTTACTACTTCCAATAGAGTCTTTCTACGGGCGGCAGCCCTAGTAAGCCAGAAAGGCGATCTAAGATGCTCTGGCAAGCAGAGGAGTGTGAAGTAACCCAAGAACCCCCCTATCCATATCCCTTGCAGTCTACAACCATATGGCTAATCCATTTCATCGACGACAACGTCTATTAAACTTGGCACTCAGTACTTATTCATACTTACATACCTAATGTAACCCACCCCGCCTCCCAGAACATGACCCTTCGCTCATTAAAAAAGACTTGTTTTTGTGTGTGTCTGTACGCCCCCTTGATACCCATAAAAGGAACCCCGCCACCTATATACTGTAACGATAAATCATGTAGCTCTTCAAGCTGCGTCATATTTCATTGTCATGGGACATTTGGCAACCATCATCCAAAGACGATCGTGACGCCCATGTCCTCGCTGACCCGCCTCCACAGGTCGCCGCCCTTGCCCAGCCGCCGCCCGGGGGCCGACGAGAGCATCGCCGCGTGGTGGTGGTCCTCGTACTCGTACGCAGCGTGGTCGTCAATCATGTCCGCCCGCCTCCAAACCTCCTGCGCGATCGTCCATGCGCGCGGGATGTTGGTCATGCCCTGCCTGCGCTCGATGGCCACGAACGACTGCCGCGCCAGCTCGCGGTCGGCGGGGCTAACCGCCTCGCACGCCGCGACGAAGAGCGGCCACAGCAGCGCCGCCATCGGCCCCGCGTGGCTGACCGTCGCCGCGCAGTGGCTGAGCGCCGCGTGTGTGTGTTCCTGCACGAGGTGGTGTCGCCGTGTGTACCCGTAGATGCTGCGGTAGAGGTAGACGAATGCCGAGTGACGGTATGCCAGGGCGTTGTTGAGCAGCGAGTGCAGCCTTGCCCGTTCATCGGGCTCGTCGGCGGGCACGTCGTTGACGGCGTCCGGGGAGAAGCCCGGCGGGAAGCTGGGCTGCCATTGCTTGAGAGCATGCTCGATGGCGTCTGATGTTGTCTCGAACTCGGTGCGGAGGACGGCGGCCTTGGTGACTTGGCCATTTGCGACGGCCGTCTGGAGCTCGTTCTTGAGGGTGAGGAGGTTGGAGAGACGGTGGATGATCGGCCAAAGCGTCGTAGACATGCCGAGGAGGGTGTCCACCGACGACAGGGGGCCTGTGGCGGGGGAGTCGAGGGGTGGGAAGGGCACGAGGCAACCCGTTGCCGGCGCTGTCGAGAGGGGCGCTGTGCCAAAAGAGAGCGCGGCGATGACGTCGTAAAAGCGGAAGGCCTGTACTGATTAGTTTTGCGTGGTGGAAAAGAGGTGGAGAGGGCAACATACACGCTCGAGGAATGCGCTGGTGGGATTGGGGGTGTCGTTGCTGCCGCTCATGATGGCGATAGCACCCTTGAGGTGGCCGTCTACAATATTCGACCGGCCTTGTTGCACGAGCTGTCTCTAGTTAGCTGCGCCCAAGGGACGGTCAACGGGCAAACTCACAACTTCGTAGTACACCAACAACATGATGGTCGCGAGCAACTCGTTCTTGTTCGCGTCTCCGCCGAGCTCAATCAACCGCGCCAAGCCTTGGATCGCCTGATTGTGGAAATACACCGCCTTCTCTTCTGTTTGGCCACAGCCCCTATTCTCGAGATGGGCGCTGGCAAGAGCATATATGGCGTTTTTGACCGTCTTGCTGCTATAGCACAGCGGCAGCACGAGCTGCTGGAACGGGTTGCCAGCCTCGGTCTCGCGGAGCACGATCAGGTGTGACATGACGTTGGCGAAGTGGTCTATCAACGCACGGCGGTTCGGGCGGTCGGTGAACTCGGAGAAGGTCGGCAGGAGGAACTCGAGCCGCGGAGATGCCACCGGAACGGGCGCGATCATGGCTAGATCCGGGTGGCGCTGCGCCCGCGTAACGGCAAGGTGTGGCGGCGCCGCACCCGCGTCATGCACCGAGCCTCTGCGCACGACCTCCTCGTCCGCGTCTTCGAGCGACAGGTTGAACGAGACCGCGTCTATGGGCGACAAGAGCGGCGCATCGTCTTTTGTGTTGTGGTCGTGGACGCCGAACATCTTCTTGATGTCGAAAGCCGGGCCGAGCGGGTCGGCGATATCTTCGGGTTCCTCCGCAATCGCCTCCTCCACGAATCCATCGTCTTCGTCGTCGTCGAAAGCCTCTTCCTTCCAGCGTCGGAGGGTAACGTCGGGTGCCGAATAGCGACGGATAACCGCGGTCGCGCTCGTCTGGGACGCCGTGTCGGAGCCTAGGCCGGCGATGGAGTCACGCTTCTTGCGCTGTCGGGGCTTGACAGGTTCGTATGCGCAGTCCTGTCCGCGCTCGGCGCAGCGAGAGCATTGGGGACGAGCTTCGTCACATTTCTTCTTCTGCAAGTAGAGCTCAGACGTTAGTTACCAGTTCAATTGTCGGCAACACAGAAAATATTCAGCGCTCGGGGGAGTTGGTCGGGCAGACTTGGCTGTTGCGATCGTACCTTTTCTTTGCTATGCACCGTGTTAGAAAAGCGGAATCCAACTTCCGGAGGGGCTCCGAGGGGGTTTTACTCACCAATATGTACATCCTGCGCGAAACAATTAGGTTCATGTCAGAAATCGGCGCAAACGACCAGATGCGACCAGCAATGACGACAGACAAGCATGCGACAACGGGACAAAAGGGAGCGAGGACTAGGCCAACCCGACGAAGCTATTCGGGCGGCGCGAAAAATACAGAGCCGAGAGGGGAAAACCGGGCACCTTGCTGGGGAACGAGAGGGGAGGGATTGGCCATAAACTCACCTGATCGGGATCGTCTCTTGGGGGCCTTTGGCGGGGCGAGTTTGGTGTACAGCAACATGATGCTCACGAGCCGGTTCCTGCAGCAGCAGGCATATACATGTTGCTTCTTCGAGATTCGTTGGGGGGCGAGAGTCAAACTTCTCTCGGGAGATGTTGTGATATCGAGACAAAAAAATTGCCCTATAACTACATCCCGCACGGAGAGAAGGGGGAAAGCTGGCCAGCAAGCAGGTGTGGACCGAGGCTACCTGGGCCTAGAAGGCGAGCGAAGGCGCGGGCTTTCACGATGTCGGAGGGTCCCGCAGAGAGAGACTCGTCTGTCTGGTCGGGGTCGGCGGCGGGCGGGCGGGCGTAAGGTATCCTTACAGCAGGTAATGTAAGGTGAGGTAGCTTGTAGGGAGGGGGGTCCCGTCCTTTGGTTGCTGCTGGGAAATGGGGTGGGATGTGACGAGAGGTGGATAACGTAGGTCGTAGGGTGTTGGACCAAAGGTGAACGAAAGATCGTGGAATCTGGCGAGAATGGCGTATGATGTGGGCTCGTTCTTCCCTCCTTTCAAATCCTTTTTTTTTTTTTTCTCCAACCCTCCCTTGCCGACCACCTGCTCGATAATCGGCTTATCGATCGAATGCCGAGGATAAACGCTGATTGATGCTAGGAAAAGGAAACCCTTCTCCTCTCTCGTGGGCTGCTAAAACTGTCGTTCTCGCCCTTTTTTCAACGGGGCCGCAAGCTTGGTATGGACCGGGGCCGGGGTCGATGCGCTGAGGTCAGGACGAATTCGTATTGTTGGTCCGTCTACCAGGGGGGGAGTGGGGGAATGGGGACTGGAGACTGGAGGTGCTTCTGGAGAACACACTATGGCGAGATGGTATCCTTAGTATATGGGGAAATTGGCGCGGAGGAGGAAGAGGAGAGGAGGTAGGACGATCGTGCGAGTCAAGAAGATCTCGGACAGAGGCCGATTCATATAGTGTCGAGAAGAAGCAGGCGAGGAGACCGAGAGACGGCGACAAAAGCGAGTGCGAAAGGGCCAGACGACGGCGATTTCTCCAACAAGCCCCAAATCTAACTTGGCCCACGAGGACGGATACCTCGCCTCCTCCTTACTCCTTAGTACTTACTCCCTACTCCCCCGCCCTGGTCAAGGTCAGGTCAAGGTTCAAGGTCAAGCAAGGTCAAGCAAGTGATGGATGGTAAAGTAGTGTAATGTACGGAGTAGGTCAGGTACCTACCGATCACTGCTGTCACCGCGCGGCTTGTGTGTGTACGTGTGTGTCTTTAGCCCCAGGTTCCTAGGCAAGCACAAGGGCCCCAAAGCAAAAGCCGGCGACGGCGTCCTTCCCAAAGCTGACAAGGCCGTTGGCATCACGCACATCGTGACCAAGAGATCCTGGGAGCTAACGAGCGCTGGAAGCAGAAAGGTGGAGAAACTTGCGGGGTTACAGCGGCGAATCTGGTGCGGAGATGGGTGTCACAATCTCGGTCGACGGTCTGCACTCTGCAGCTGCCACTCTACTAGCCCGCTTCGGAGATGTCTTTGGGTGTGAAGGAGTAGGAGTCGGGCCTGAGTAAGTGCTTGGACACTGGTAGAGGAACCGCTGTGCTGCAGACTGCAGTGCCGTCTACACTAGGTACGGCGACATCGACATGTTGGAGTAAGGGGGGAGACGCGGCAAGGTAGATGCTTGTATCTAATAATTTGTTAATGTGTACGTAGGGGAATAACCCCCCAAGGCGGCGACAACAATCGAGCATCATCTCCAGAGGAAGCCGTCAAGCCGTATCGCCGGTGATTAAAGACCCCGCGTGCCATGTGATCTGCTCCAATTTGTTGTTAATAGTATTCAAACGTCCATCTCCATGATTCCGAAGCCTCGTGGGCATCTGGCCAGACCTAGACCCTAAGCAATCACGATTCTCGTCCTGGGGAACCTGTCCTGTGCGTCCGTATCCGCGACCTTGGCCCGGGGAGCCATGTGCCTGCGTGCAGTGTTCACACATATCGACCCCAGACTTCCAAGGTATGTGATCCCTAGGCGTGGTGCAAGATGCCAAAAACGCATCAGTTGCCAACCACCACAGAGCCGAATAAGGCTTCGAGCAGGCCGGGGTCGAGGAGGTGGCGTCACATAGGCACTATCCGTAGCACTCTTCGTATCCCATTCTCGGCGCACGCTTCATGCTTCTAGGGCGTCTCAAGCTTCGATTAGTCGCTGGATCTTGTCGAATCCGGTTCAGACCGACGGCTCCGAGACTCAGGCCGCGTTTTTTTTTGGCGGCAAGCCAGGCACGTCATGTTGTGGCTAGCGTAGTAGCGATGCGTGTGAGCGACCGTCCCCTGCTTTTCCCACGAGTCGGGTGGTAAGACATCAGCACAACACTTCACTCCCGAGAGGCAAAAGTACAGTACCTCCCGAGTGCCGTCCTTTCATCTCGTGGTTGGGAACCAGACCCTGCAGCGACGGAGCAAAGTTTAAATGGCGTAGCCGTTCGGACGGTTTGGAATTCTGGATGTGCCGGATGCAAGCTCCGCCTCAGAGTGCGCCGTAATTGGGGATTGACTGTCTCTTGCCTCGGGGGCTCCAGCTGCATTGATTAATTCGATATGGGGAATGAGTCGAGTCACTTGACTCTGGCAAACTGCGCCAGCCGAGCCGAGCTGTTAAGCAGCGAGCCGTGCTTGCTGGGAGCGGGACCCTCGAGATGCCCGCTGTCTGTGACTCCAGTCGTCTGCTGCTGTTGCTCTCGTCAAGCTCCACCGGCCAGGCCAGTGCATTGAGGACAAGGGGGAGGAAAAACTTGCTGTCATTTTTGACCATCGCTTGCATAGCGGCAATTAGCGCTGGCAGATGGCAGACGTGCGAGCATTTCGGCCGCAGAGGGCACGAAAGCCCTTCCCTTCGATCGGGTCATTTCCTCTGCGGTCCTGAATTCGAGAAGGGAGTGTGACGACACGACTCGAGGGGCTCCTGGGCCTCAGAAACGACCACACCCATGATCCCAGAGGCCACGCCGCCCAGTGAACGAGACGGTTTTCTTCCCCGCACTCCAAGCCTTGTAGCGTGCCTGGAACTGCACAGCCGCGGCGTCCAGTCTTCTTCTGCGGTCTTTCTGGCATGCAAACAGGCACGATCCAAACGGGCGTCGAGTCTCCGATGCTACCACATCATCCCACCGGCCCGTCAGCAGGCAAGCAGGCAAGCAGGCAGGCAGGAACAATACCTAGTAGAGTAGAACAACAGAGGGGAAATCGATTGCTGGGTGCGGGTTGCGACGCTCGCTAGCGCCAGACAGGTCGTGGACCACGTCGGTCGGTGAGGAGAGAGCGGTCAGGGCCATGTCATCGATAGCCGAGTCAAGTCGACGGGCTGGATTCGATGGAACGGCGGTGCGGACGGGGGCCACGGCACACGTAGGTATTCGGTTGGTCTGCCCAGGGGATGGTCATTTCTGTGCCGGACTGGTCGTGGAAAAGCCTTTCCTTCTGGTAGTAAGGTCTCTTTGCGTACCCCGCACGGGCAAGGGCAACTTCGTTCTCGGGATGTAGGTATTATGGTATCGCACTACTACGATGTAAGCACTGGCAGCAAGGGACGGCACCTGCTCATCTTCTGCTCTTCTGCGGCACCGTGATGCCGGCAATGCCATGCCACGAATGGAATTGAGCGATTGGAGTGGCGGCCCCGGCTCTGTGGACTGCCAGGCACAAAAAGATACTAGTACAAATAATATCAGAATGCCCGCAGCATTATTTCGGATGGCGGCGAGCTGGCGAAAGAAAAGAAAGGAGAGAATCCGGGGAAGTTATCCCGATCGAGTCCTTGCGGTGGTTGATCAGCGGAGCTTCCCAAGCGTGCTAGCGGTGATGTTCCGGGGGCGGTTGGGGTTGGGCAACTCCCGCAGCGAGCTCGGGCAGGCGGGAGTTTCCTGCCTGGGGCCTTCCTAACCAAGGTTCCTGGGGCCTGCCGCCTGCTGTTCAGTGGTCAGCCCGCCCACTGCCCAGTGTGTTAAATAAAGACTGCCCGGGGAGGGGAAGAGCCACTGGGCGGTGCCACCTCAACTTGTGGGCACTGAGGTGGACGCGCTGCCACGCTGGAGCACGATTCCCAGCTGCGGGTCGCCAGGGACACTGGAACCTTAAGGGACCAAACTCCACCTGCTGGGAGGCTGGAGCTCAGGTTCCCGTCCGCCGTGCCTGCCAATTGCGCATGATATGATGGAGAGGCCGAATGGCAAGAGGCATCCTGATACCTGGATGCTTAGGTACCTACTCTGTATACTGGTGAAAATTCTGCCCTTGAAAATTGCGGTGGGCCTGACCAGATGCCATTTGCTCCTTCTTGGAAACGGTTTCCGAGTTGTTGCTGGCTAATACCTGAGGCAGGAACTCAAATATTGCGTGTGACAGGTGCAACGCAGGCAGGTGCGGTCCGTCGTTGTTGCTTCTTCCTGCGGTCTTGGATCAGCAGCCCAACCAACACTGCAACTGCAAGTACATGATGTTCGAATATTCGTCGGCGCACATTCAGGGGTCAATCGTCATGTGTATTGTGCTTCTCCTTGCCTAAGACCTGTCCGCGTCCCTTACGCGCCTCCTTCCGACGTGTTCCCTGTGACTAAGCGCCTCTAGTGTGGCCCTCAAGCGCACCTAGCGCGGTCCTCGGCCAGACATTTCTCCTAGCGCCTTCCTGGCATCCTAGGCGCTCTGCGTGTGCATCGCTTCCAGCGCCCCTGGCCTACCACCCTTTTTGACACTTTTAGTACCTAATAAAAAAAGAGGGAAGGAACGGCCATAGAATAGATTAATAGAAAGGCTCCTTATTATTCAGGAAAGTTAACTGTTGAGTTATAGTACTATGCCCCCTTATGAGTATTAAAGCTTTATTCTATTGACGCTCTGCCCATAAGGCACCCCCTCCCGGGTAGGTAGGTATACCGATATGTCCGTACAGATATACGTGAAAGGTGACAGGCAGGTGGTAGGAGGAAGTAACAATTTCCACACTAGTGCCTCGCTGGAGGGAAGGCGCTCCCACGTTCCATCGACCTTGGGCTGCCCCTTCCCACAGCAAAGGGCAAAGCCCAGGTAAAGGCAAAGTCTGTCACTTGACAGTTGCATCTGTTGGAACTGGTGCCTGTTTAGGTACATGATATGGACATCCCAGCCCGCCAGCTGGTTTATTAATATCTCCCCTGAACTTGCTGTGTACTTTGTCACTCGGGCTCAGAGTGTTGAGGACCCTTTCCACTGTCTCTTCATTTCCGCAACAGGCAGGACTTCTCCCACCAACACCGCTGGGATCCTCGTCCTCCAGCCTTTTCTGCCCTTTGGAATTGCTCTTTTCCGTCTTTCTGGTTATCCGTCTTTTACGCCCTAAATCTGACTGGCCATCAGTGCGACACCATGGATGGTTCGGTTTCGAGTGCACTGAACTCGCCTCGCCTGTCCCAAGCCAATGGCTCACCAGTTACCAGGCATCATCTCACCTCTTCGGGTCCTCTTAAGACAAATCCCAGTTGGAACAAATGGCTCTCCTTTTCAATCGCTTCCGCCGCGGGCAAACTAGTGTTCGCTCGCCACTCATTGCATTCTGAAACCCCCGGCTGCATGCCATCTGCGAGCATGGAGATCCAGATGCCTCCTTTCGGCTGTTGCAACGCCATCCTCCCACCCTCCATCACCACCACCACGGCCGCCTCTCTATGCTGTTCCACCCGACAGCGTCGACTGGCCAACCGCCGGCTGGGGTCGACGGAGGGTCCAATAGCGGGCGTCGTCAGCGCAGAGTGAGGCTGGATCGATGTCTCGCCGCGGTATCGAATTGCTTTGCCCACCCACCACATGGCGGTGCGCCTTCGGGCGTTGGCGTTTTGCCCGACCAGGAACCCCGCGGCGGGTCCCGGTGCCTCCGACGACTTCCGGCCCGCTCTCCAGCTCCAGTGTCGCTCAGAGCCTGATTCCTCTCGGTTGAGTTCGTCGAGATGTTCTTGCGAGCGTGTGCTTACCTTGCCTCTTCCTTCAGCTTACCCATCAAGACCGAGTCCGAGTTCATCGCAGAGGCCGCCCAAACACTGCCTGCTGGACAATCGTATCTCGTCGACACTCCCTCTCTCGCTCGATTCTGTTGGTCGTCCACGCGCGGATGCTTCCTGCCGTTGCATTTGAGTGCAGAGAACCCGCCGACGGTGTGACTTGGGGTCCTAACCTGCGCATTTCCAGAGGTCCAGACAGAGCCAGAGCCAAAATCGGAACCAAAGCCACGCCAATCGCCATGGCTCGCACCCGACATCCCAGCTTCTCCCCACCGCCAGGCCGTTGCTCTGCATGCTGCCTGCCCAGCTCATTCTACGAGCTGCCGTTCCCGCTGGCCCTGGTCGTCGACTTGCAGCCTGCGCCTCTTTCCATTGGTGGCTCTCGCGGCTGCTCCCACATGCTGTCCACATCTACGGGTAAGACAGCCTTCGCCGTGCCGCATCACTGCAGCCATCGTCCGTCCGACTCGTCAGCTGCCCTCTCTTGATTCGCTTGACCGCTATCACACCAGACGCTGCCCAGCACTTCCAGCAGCCACGGCAATCGCCAGCATCGAAATCGTATGGATTTCTGAAAAGTCCCTCCTGCTGGTCCTCCTCCGCCGCTGCTAACGTGGCTTCCCAGAGGCTGGTGTCCTGCCTCGCTCTCGTCTTATTGGCCTTCTCAGGCAGAGCCGCCTTGTCTCCATCGCTCGAATGTCCCAAAGGAGCCAGGTCGGTCATGGTGAAAGCTGACAGTCTGACAGGCAAGCCACTTCCCAAAATCCCATAGTTCCAAATACCCAAAGAACCGAAGTCCCAAGGATGCACCCGTGGGGTCAGGGCCAGCTGCGAGGCATAGCCCAACACTACCCTCCCGTCACGTATGTACGCACTCAACCAAATGGGGGGGTCTATCCAGTCCCCTCCCAAGCGGCCCATGATCGCCCTCGTCTCTTCCGCCCTTGACCTGCAACGATCCGCTCCCGGGTCGATCATACCTCACGGGAGAAAGCGAAAGGGACGACGGTTAGCATCCGCTTCGCGTATCACTCCAAACCGCACGCTTTACTTTACTCTTCGTTCGTTGAAAAATACGAGAAGCATTTCATCATCAGGCTTGATTCTTGCTCTTCAGCCCTACTGCTGTACCCCCGATCGCCGATTCTGTTTCTCGTGGGGTGGGACTGTGTGGTGGTGCAGTGCTGAGCTGTGCTACTGCTACGCGCTCAGCCCCCATTGTACATGCAGTCGGGTTATCTCGATCCTCCTCCCACCCGAAGGCACCAGCGTAACTTGCCAGCTTCATAACCCCGGAATACCCCCTCAACTATCTCTTTGGCGGGATTTCGACCTCTCGCAGCTTTTGGCTACACCTAGTAGCGCCGATCATTCAGAGTATATCCTCTGGCGTGCGACCGCGCCCGCTATCGACAACAGCTCCGACGAACCGCAAGCCTGCTGATCCCGCAGCCTCCGGATGATCGGCGGGCTCCGAACACCTGCGCACGACAATCGTGCTTATTCACACGCAAGGTTCTCCAAAGATTCGCCACCATGAAGGGACTTCTTTCGTGTACCATCTGCGCCCTCTCATTGGGCTTCGGGTTGGTTGGGGGAAGGGCATCCGCGGCCGAATTCAAGAGGCGAGACGGGATACACAGACTGGAGAAAGCGCCGCAGATTACGGCGATCGCGGAGCTGGGACGGAGAGATGCGACTTGCGAGGCAGGTTACAGCGCGTGCCCGGCGAACTTGGGTGGAGATTGCTGCCAGACCGGCTATGCCTGCGCCACGGACTCATGCTACGCAACGACGAGCGCGCCTCGGACGTGTGCCGGTCAGGTTGGATACTACGCCTGTGAAGCAGTGATGGGAGGTGAGCTCGTTCGATTCTGCGTCCTGTGTAAGTACTGACAAGGCTGTTCTAGGTGGCTGTTGTCCCGAAGGACATCGGTGTGAACGAGGAAACAACTGTGTGCCGGCGTCCGGAGTCGCATACTCACAGTCATGTCCAGCCAGCTACTTCCTGTGCCCGGCCAGTCTCAGCTATGGCTGCTGTCGCAACGGCATGGGATGCGCCGTGAGCGCATGTTACTCGACGGAACCGTCAACCTACACCCGGACAGCAACAATAACGACTACGGATGCAGCAACACAGGTCTTGACAACGACGGTGACCACGACAGAAGTCATCACACCATCGAGGCCGACCACCGCTCCGCCATCAAACCCGACAGTCGACGCCGAAAACCCAGACCAAATAGTGATCAAGTTCTATCCCAGCACTGTGGCGAAAGTACAACCTACTGGCAGCGACGACGACGGTGGCGATAGCTTGACAACGGCGCAGATTGCTGGTATCGTGGCTGGAGGTGTCGGTCTGCTCATCATCGTTATTGCGGCAGCCTGGATCATCATCCGTCATCTTAACAAGGTCGTCAAGGCTGTCGAGAGCAGCAACCGAGGAACGTCGACGGGCACAAAGTCGCGGCCTTCCATGTACCAGTTCAAGCCTACACCCTCGGAGGTAGACGACATGAGCGTCGATCCGCTCATGATGTCTCCCCGACCCTCCCACCGACGCCACGACTCCGATACCACAGCCTACTCCAACGGTGTCAATAGTCCAGGCTTCACGCCGCCATATCGCGGCACCCCAAGCACCGTAGGCGACTACCAACCCGTTCCCCAGGGCTCTGGAAATGACCGGCACGCCAGCTACGACTCAGCGTACAACGGAGGCTATTTCGATGTGACGCCGGACAGAAGCCAACGAAATAGCCAGGGCTCCAGCGCGTGGATCGGCGTTCACAGGAACAGCGCCGACTCGCAAGGGACGTACGCGCACCTGCGACACTGGAGCAACGCGAGCGAGGTGAGCAGCGACGGGATGCAAGAGCTCGACTCGACGCCGTACGTGCCGGAGCTGGCGGCCACGCCGGTACCACCACCAGAGGGGGGCAGACACCGATCCGGAAGTCTGGGGATGAGTAGACCGCCTGCCGTGCACCAGCGGCGGAGGAGTAGTGAGGGCGGGGGGCCGAGGTCACGGAGCGACTCGGTAGCGGCCGGAGGGTTGAGCAGCGTGAGCGAGGACCATGAGATCGGGCACCCCGGGCCCGACCGTGGCATGGGATCGTCGCCGGGGAAGTTGGGGTGAAGGGATGTCAGTATTCTTCTGCCGGCATTTCCTGGCTTACCGGCGTCGCGTTTCTAGTCGGCGCCGGACGACGGCTGCAAGAGTCGCTGATGGACCCCAAGTGCGTGTTCGCCCTCGTGTGAGAGTCTTGCCGTATGGGTACGGACGGTGCGATGTTCTGGGTCTCTCTTTTCAGCCAACCTGTATTATTTAGATCGCAAGTCGGTTCCTTCGACGGGTCGGTCAGGTCGGGTCGGGATCCACGGTCTTCTAGACATGGCGCATGTCTAGAGTTTACGTTTTGGCTGTGGAACATGGGGTTTCAAGGCTAATCCGGGGATGGTTTTCGATCATGGAGGCTTACGCTGGAATCGGGAGCACAGCTCACGAGCAACGGCGGCGTTGTCACGCCAAGGGGGAGAAAATGGGACGAGAGCCCAGGCTTTTTTCATCTCAGGCGTCCGGAGCTTTCTTTTTCTTTTTGCGTGTTTTTCCTTCGCGGGTTGGCTATATAACTTTGATACCTCTATTTGTCTTGCCTCCTTACCAATATACAGATAGCCAAGACCTTGCTTACTGCTTCACTTCCTTGATTTTGGGATGCAGAATGCGCCCCGTCGATGCATGCCATGACGAGGGTGGCGGTTGGTGCTGCTGACCTACCTCAGAATGAAAACGTTTGTTAAAACGGACTGGGCTGAGATACCGTTTCTGTTGGGCAGGAGGTGAGATGCGGAGATTCACGTAGATATAGATGAGTTCACAGCATGGGAGGATGAGGTGTGTACTAGAAACTGGGTTATCGATGGGCTTGCCTTCCCCAGTCCCGTCCCCCGTTCATGTTTCCGGGGTTCTGGTGAAAGGCGGTAAACTCTACTTTGCGCAACCCTTGTCGCTCTTTTTTCTCCGCGCGTCGTTTCTCGGTGGTCTTTCTGGCGAAGGCGAGGACGAGGTCGGACGGAGGAACATTGGGGAGGTGAGAGGTGAGATGAGGTAGTAGAGTGGTTGAAAGGCGGGGAGAGGAGACGGGACCTGCATACGAACCATGGGCGACGGGTAAAACCTCGACGAACTCTAGAGGCCGCGGCTACGGGGGCCTGGGAATGCGGCTCGAGGGAACCGTTCCATCGTCGGATGGTTCATTGAAAATCCAGGCACAGTTCCTGAGCGAGAGGCAGATGGTGGGCCTTGGCTTACGCCGATGGGAAGATCACCAGAGGAAGCTAGATTCACGCAACATCGATAGGAGCTTCCCCGCCTATCCCACGGGGTAAAAGATGGATCATGGAGGAGGAGGAGGAGTTCTTCCGCGGATCGACCGTGCCGGATCGCATGCGGGGAAGCCAGCCAGCTAGATAGCTAGCCTAGCAGGCAAGGACCGACGAACGAGGCAACCTCGGGGGGGGTTGCTCCGTGGCCTCTTTTTCGTTACGGGACTGGCGTTGTGCATATGCGCGTGTAACTCTACTCGTCCGGTCTTCGCTGCGGGGGAGGCAAAGCACGCGGAGATATGTTCCCCGGGACGAGAAGAGGGGGTTCGCTAACGGCTGGCCGGGTAATATGGGCTTGGGTCGGGCGGTTGGGGGATGTTCGGCCGGTGGGTTTTTGCGAAGACTTGTTTTTGGTCTTGAATTCATTGGGGATGAGATTGAGCGGGTTTGAAGGAGGGAAAAGACGCAAAGAACCAAGGGCACTGCCGAAATCAACGATGGTTCTGTCGCCAAAACCGACGTGAAAAGCTACCATCTGGCGTTGGTGATGTTGATGCGCGGAAGCGATGGGATCTGGCGCCGGCACTGCGAGCTCAGCGAAGCCTTGGCCTTGCGGCGCGGAATCAGGCGGTGGCTCGAATGTGTCGAAATCCTCCGGCAATGCTTGGGGATATTCGGAGATGAGGCCTCGCTTCGGACTTTGGTTTCCTGAACTGCCAACAATCAGGTTGGTTCAAAGCTGAGTAGTTTGCTGCTATCTGTTTGATAAAATGAGCCTGGGAATCTCATCCATCGCGAACGGCCAGCCCCGGGGGGAGGCAAACGGCTCCAGCTGAGCAGTGAGCTTCACCGTCGCGGCAACGTGCTCAACCATACCCGGCACGCCAAGGCAATATTTGTCCTGCCGGGCCTCTTTCTCACCGAAGTCCCTAACACGGGGCCCTACACGTGCCCTGAGGGGAGAGGCAAACATGCTCTCTCTCTGATATGACCGGACCGCAAGCCCCCCTGGCAAAATTTTGAATTTGAGCACGTTGATCCCGGTCCGGTTTGCGCGCGGCGCCCGGCCGGAGATGGGGACTTTGTGGGCTTTTGTGTTTTTTTTTGTTTCTCGGGCTCCTCTTTTTGTTGATGGGACGCTAGCCTTAATGATGGGGATGAGAGGGAAACAAAAACATGATGATTAAAAAATGGACTTTGGGCTAGGGGGGCTGGGTGACCCCGGCAGGTCCGGAGGATGCGTTGGATGAAAGCTTTAGTGAGGATAACCCCGGCTATTTACATATTCCGAGCGAATACTCCTGACCCTGAAAAGCATCAATCAAGAACCGCCTTGGAGAGTGAAATTTCAGTGTCTGTTTTTGTAGACAGGTGGAAGTTTCTGTCAGTTAAGTTCATAGCGGCACGTTGTCTGCGGACGCGCTGCGGGGATCGGAGGTCGGAAATCATGTTACCTCCGCGTGAGATTTACGATCACGAAATCTCGCCGTGACTTCCCCACCCCGCATCCAAGGCCAATTGTCTGGTCATGAGATGATGAGCTGGTATACGGAACGGGCGACGGTTGCGGGTTTCATTCGGACGAAGTTTCAAAATACCGGAATGTTTCCTCGCGTGATGAGTGCGGAGTCCCGGTTTATATATGTCCAAACGCCTCGTCTGGTGAGTGAATGAGTGAATGAGTGGGTGGATGAGCGAGACGATGAGTGAGGGACAAGAACACCAAAACTCATAACAAGCTACGAACACGGCAAAAATGTCACCAGATCGCGTGCCTGCGCCCATCTCTATCGCTCACATTGGACTTCGGACCCCAAACCCCGAAAAGCTGGTCGCGTTCTACCAGAACCTCCTCGGCGCGAGGGTCGTCCTCGCCAACGACTACATCTCAGTCCTCACCTGGGACGAAGAGCACCACCGCCTCGCCATAATCCACGACGTCACCGCCGTCCCGAAGCAGTCGAACTCGAGCGGCGTCGATCACATCGCCCTCCAGTTCGCCTCGGTCAAAGACCTCGTTCAGGTGTACCGGCAGGCAAAGGATGTAGGCATCGCGCCCCACCGCTGCATCAACCACGGCGTGTCGACGAGCCTGTACTACACGGACCCTGACGGGAACAAGATCGAGGCGCTGATCGAGGCCTACGACGACCCCGAGGATGTCCAGAGGCACATGGGCAGCCTGGACGCGGCCAACATCAGGGTGGTCAGGTTCGACCCGGAGGAGCTCCGTCGGAGGGTGGAAGCCGGGGAGGACGACCAGAGCTTGAGGGGCGCCGGGCTGCTTGGTCCGCCGCCGGCCGGTGTCCCGACGTCCGCTATCCTCGTCGGAAGATGACTTCATTGTGATGACCAAGGTCCTCTGTACCTAAAGTGTGGATTGCCTACTCTGAAAGGAACTTAACTGTCTTGATTACTCGATAATTCAATTGACCAACAATGTCCTTCGAGAGCAATTCATCGTCCCGGTCCACTCACCCCGGAGGTCGCCCTGAGAGCTTAGTCCAACAAAAGGCCCGGCCAGCAGAGCCCCCGGCGCTGCCCCAACCAACGGCCAGTCACCGGCCACGCCCCAATCTCCAGCTGCCTCTTTCGGTGAAGCGGCTCCCGGGGATGGGCGTGGCGCGTCCCCGGGGTCCCTGGTCCTCCTTCGGAGGAGAAAGGCTTGCCAACTTGTTGTTCCCCGTGCCCAGGGCCAGATCGAACGGGGACCGCCGTCAGTGCTGAAAGGACCTTCCAGAATGGCCACCGCCGATGGAGACGGCGTTCCTGGGCCTCGTAAGCAGAGATCGGTGTCGATAGCAGATCTGGGCCACGAATGGTTGATAGGCAGCTCTCTACCTGCTCATCTTGGTCGAGGAACCCAGCCAACGAGAGTAAGATGTGGTAATGTGTGCGCGAAGTCACCTCGGCGCAGGCTGGGGAGCTAAGAGGGTTACAGTCGTGCCAACACCCTGGACGGGGAGTTGGAAGCAAACCAACTAATTTCAGTGGGCGTTCATGCCCATGGGCGACGGCTTGCGACGCTGATGCTTCCAATAGCTTGCTGTTTGCCTTGTCTTCTTCAGTTTACCGGGTCGCCCCAACAGCAGGCTCTCATGTTGTAGTGCAGCTGACGCTTCTTCATAAACATCCGATCAGCATGAGTTCCGTTCATGAAAAGACTGTTTCCCTCCGCTGTCGGGGTCGTTGGGAGAGTGTCAGTGGGCTGATGAGGGATCTGGGATGTCGCTTAACGAGAATGATCCCGGCGAGCTCCAGTTGTCAAAAGTCTTTTTTTCCCATGTGGCGGGGCCCGTTCCGACGGATGGATGCCTGGAGTTTGTTCGAGATCACACATCTTGAGTTGTAGATACCATCATCCAAAATTGTCACAATTGCTCACTCAAGGCTATGAATACACTTCACAGCGGATATGCTTCTCATTAAACACCACCGAACCGACGGACCAGCAAACGCACCTCAGCTAGCAGCCAAGAAGCCATCGGATCATCGCCGACGGCATCACGGCCAATGCAGGTCGGCGGCGCGGGTCATTAGGCGACGCATCCCCATTGGCGGTCTCCTTGCACTAACGATTCTATTCCAATTCAGGCTTTTTTCTTCTTCCCCGTCGTTGGCGTTGGCGTCGCCGTCATTCGCCTCACTGTCCTAAACTCACTCACTCACTTGCCCGCTCACTCACATCCACAGAGTACTCACATTGCCGTGTGCCCTGATCCCCGCATCTCTTCGCTTCTCCTCATTCTCTCATGCATGCCATTGCCGACCCGACGGCTCTCAAGCTCTGCTCGGTGGAAATATCGCGAGGCATGGCATGACACGATCAAGGACGACAAAAAAAGTCCGCCCGTGAGGGGAAACCCATCCTTGAGGCTATCCCCAATCGACGACAGCATGCAGCGAGTTGCCGGCAGCGTCGTCGTGAGCATCTAATCTCCTTGTCCTTGCCCTTTCACCCCTCATTCCTACGGATAATTCGTCGTGACCCTGGGATAGAGGCAGATCTACACATCATCTCCGGTCGACGCACACCAACTTGACCAGCCTGACGTATCCGTCTGGCTACTGTTCCCGCAAAACCCGAAGAGCTGGGCAAGCATCTCCCCTCTCCCCCTTCACCGTTCCATGAGCACACAGCGCACTATTCTTCTTCCCCCGGCCTGGCTTTGGTGTTTACCCGTCCGAGTGGAATGGGATGGGCTTTCCGTGCCGTCAAGCCTCGGCGCGCAGGCTGGCTTCACTGCCCTACCCCTGCTGCTCGCCTCCGCACCTGACAGCTCCGTTATCCGAATCGAGGTCAATGGACGGGCAACTGCACTCACTGCGCTGTATTGTCCTGCTCATGGCGTTCCTTGAATGCCCTCACGCGGTGACACGCGCGAGTGCGCCAAAAAAGAAAATCCAATACGCCACGCGGCACGTCGCGCAGAATTCAATAGCGCCTCCGAAAGCTGTTTGCTTCCTCAAAAGTTGGCCATGGTCCTCCCTTGCATGCTCAATCTTCAACCCGCCGTTAAGATTGAACGAGAATTTCACATTTCCTACACTAAGCCAGATAGCTCAGAAGACAGCACAGAACAAACAGGCGCTGACCCTGGGGCCGGAACCACTTAATCACGGCCCAGCCAGGAACAACGCACCCCGGCCGTCCAGCGTAGGGCTAGGCCGGATTTGACGATCTCCCCCGCCCGCGATAGCGTCAGCGGAGAGGGCGAGAGAGGGCCTAGAGGAGAGGCAGGCGGCGAGTCCCCGGGGAACTCTGATGTCCTGAAGAGCCTGAACGGAATACCAGTTATCCTTGGGACGAGGGGGCCAAGGGACCGAAAGATGGGACGTACGCGTTGTCATCGCTGGAATGTCAGGGCAGAGTATGCCAGAGACAGATGTCACCCCTGGCCCGGCTTGTCCGCAAGACGGTACTTTGCCTCCTTCTCCTTCTCTCTGCTGCTCGTTCTCGCTCTATCATCGTGGGGAGTCTTGCGAGGCCAACCCCAACTCGTCCCATGGTACATCCGGCCACGCTTGCGCGCAGTAGTAAAGCCAATGTTCCTCCCGTTCGCCGCCCCTTCATCAACCTGCCTCATGCGGACGTTCCGCCCGCTGATAGGTGGGAAATGCCACACCTCGAGGGACGACGGGCTGAACTGCAGTTCGTCCCCTCGATGCCATGCCTTTTTCCCCTCTCTCTCTCTTCCCGACTATCCTACACTATTCCTCGCACCCCTGTCCTGCCTAGACTCAGGAACAGGGTGTTACCGAGCCGGGGAGGGGAGCCCAGCTTTCATTGTGTTGTTTATCCTCGCAGGCGATGGCTGCCCTCCCCTGTCAGACCCGTTTGCCCACGGGTCCCGGTCGATGACCCGCCATCCCATCGCTGGGGGCGTTGCCCAGATGGGCGGGTGTGCTCCGCTTTCTCTATTCCCTCTGTGAGCTCTGGTTGCTGCGGTTCGTATTGACCGCCGGCGTACCGTAGTTGCTTGCTTCTCGGTCACCTTGGTCGGTCTATCTATCCGCAAGGTGCGCGTTCGACTCTACCAACATCCAGCCCCCAGTGCCTGTCCGGCCCCTCCCTCCTAATCCTCCCACGCCCCCCAATGCCACACGACCCCCATCTCTTCTTCGGGACGACGGATGGTATATATCACGGTGCCTTCGCCTGCCATGTAACCAGTCTCTTCCCCTTTCCCCTTTCCTCTCATCACCGACTTCCTACCAGATCCATCCAATCAACCTCCCCATCCATCTCTTAGGACCTCAGTCGATCGTCTCAAACCGACCGTTCCAGTCAACCAAAAACAACCGTCAAGATGAAGGCCGCCGTCATCCTCTCCCTCGTCACCCTTGCCTTCGGCTCGGTCATTGAGAAGCGCGAGTGCTCCGGCAACAACTGCAACCGCCAGGTCACCGGCACCCGCGAGGGTCTCCTGCCCCTCACCTCCCGCAAGGCCGACTGCTCGTCCTTCCTGCAGGCCACCGTCACCCCCTCCCCCACGTACGTCCTTCCCCGGTTCTCGAAGCAAGCATTCGAGGAATATGAAGCAGGAGAGAGGGAAGCAGAGAAGACTAACATGGCATCTCACAGCACCGTCACCGTCACTGTCACCGCCGCTCCCGCCCGCCTCCGCCGCAACGGCGAGATCGTCAACCGCCAGGTCACCGAGCTCCCCACCGCCATCCCCGCCTACGCCTCTTCCTGCGACGACGCCGCCGAGTACTCCTCCGCCTGCTCCTGCTGGGGCATCACCGCCGTCACCAGCACTGCTCCCCGCCCCACCGTTACCGTCACCACCACCGCCGACTACTGCGAGGGTAAGTCAAAGTCCAGCAGCGTTTCGCTTCGTAGGAGACTAACTCGCGTTCCCAGACTTGTAAGCGTCTCGCCAGGCGCCTCGGGGATGTTTGGGGGTTGGAGGGGATGAGAGAGAGACCATTGGTCTTCTTGCTTCGAGGCCGTTCCTAGAACGGCGAGAGGGGTGCTGAGGCGACGGTGAAAAAGTCTGGATGGGCTTGGATGGAAAGGACCGCCGCCGTCGTCCCCCTTTTGGGGCGTCAATGTGTGTTCACACTATGAGCTTTCCCCCCTTCGACTAAGAATTCAAATGGTCTTGATCATTCAATCTCGCCAGCCGCTGTTCATCTCTTTCTCCAGCGAAAGCACTCATGATCGACTTTTTGGCTTGGATACCGCATTGTTACGAAGGAAAATTTTCATGACTGACTTTATGGGTGGCTCTTGCAGCTTTTGCGCTGCAGAGTTGTTCCCAATTACGATATTCACACTCATGTGTAATACTTAAAAGACTTAATTTGCCTGACGCTTCTGTGTACTTTCCGTCGTGATTGTTGGACACAACGTGACTATTCTGTGATCATGTTCACTTGCTGATGATGCCTAACAAGATGTTTCATTTATCCTGCGATGACGACGGCCAATGTCTGCGCGTGGCGGCTCTTTCTGTTCAACGTTACTGTGTCAGTCACGGCAGCCGGTGGAATCAGAGCATGAGTGAAACTCGACACCGATGAGCTGAGACGAGACATGGCGACTAGAATCGCGTCTCCCATTCGGCGAAGCCGTGTCTCGGAGAGATCCTCGCCTTGCTTATTCGCTCGGCGGATGTCATCTCTCCTTCTTCATTTGGCTGACAAGTGCCTCCTCCTGTGTTCGATATTCCTTCCTTCATTTCTGCGACCGTACCTGCGTCCTCCTTCTATCTGGTGCTCATTCCATCTCGCTCAAGAACGTGCAGCCCATGAAGTCGGGCCGGGTGAGCCTCATGTTTCGACAATCCAAGACGTTTGACGTGCCTCGGATTGCGTGCTCCGATCTCTAGTCCGGATACCTCGCTCCGGCTTACCGGCCCACGACGCTGGGTCGCGTTGATGTCGATCTTTTCTTCCGCTTCAGCGAACTCCGTCTCGACTGCGACTCAGTCCCTCCCATATTTCCCTCTTTACAGCATTCCCCAGAAAATGTGTCGAAACATGTGTGCACAATGGAACATCGATCTCGCGTGGTATTTATCAATGTACCATCCCTCCCTGAGCCTCTCTGTCAGTCAGCATGCCGCTTTTCATACAAATCTACATCCAATCATCCAATCCAGCGGTTCGGTCTCACGTTGCACCGCCTTACCCTCACCACTAACCTTACACGGAAACTCGTGATTCGGAGCACGCAGAGTAGAAAAGCCACGGTGCCCTGCGGCTGAGACATATTTTCTCGTCATTCCATCATGTCCATCAATTGTGACTCAAGACATCCCACGCGTTCTTCAGCAGGTGAGTCGTGAAGAAGCCGGGCAACAACCTACGATCAAACATGCTCCGCACGATCGAGGACATCGCCATCACACACTGCCGTCCCGCCCTCGAAGCCGTCTTCTTCGGCCGCCACCTCCCCCGGACCCTCCGCTGGCGCCTCCTGGCCCTGCAGCCCATCATCTTCCTGACGCACTCCCTCGCCCTCGCGCCGTACCTCTTCCGCCGCCCCTACGCCGTCCGGTACGTACCGGTCAGCCATGACCGCTCCCTCCGCGTCCTCGTCTTCAAGGTCCCCGGAGCCGGCAGCGGCCGCAACGGCCTCCGCCCGCTCCACGTAGACTGCCACCCGAGCGGCTTCGTCGGCGGCATCCCCGAGTCAGACGCCTCGATCTGCGAGTTAGTAGCCAAGCGCACCGGCGCCTCCGCCGGCGGGAACCTCGTCCTCGCGGCTTCGCAGCGCGTCCCGGCGTCCGTGCGTACCACGCGCCAGTCGACCTCCGGCCCAGACCAGAGGAGAAGCCCCGGCCGGCGAACCTCCCTGCCAGGGACCCTATGTCATTCTTCTGCCGCTGTACGGCTCGTACGCGGCGCCGGCCAAAGCGGAGAACTGGGAGGACCCGAGGATGAGCCCGTGCCTGGCGAGGGAGGAGAGCCTGCAGGAGAGGATGCTGCTTGTGGTCGCCGCCATCGATATTACCGTTCACGAGCAGTTGACGTTCGTCGAGCGGGTCAAGAGGGAGCGCGATGAGCAGGGCAAGGATGGGGGGAGCGTCGAGGCGCCACACGTCGAGGATGCTTTTCATGGCTGTCTTGAAGGTGACTGGCGTCCTTTGGCGCGTCGAATTGCTAGCTCCGAGTTGGCTTAGGAGCTGGGAGGTCTAGATGGCTATGCGTTTCGTCGCTCGACCTCTTCTCTCACCTCTTCGACCTCGCGAAGCCAGCGAAATCACGTCTCTGGGCAGTGCCAACTCAGGAAACATGTCGACCATATCGCAGTGGCTACGCTCCGTTTGGGCGGGCTTCGTCCACTGTTCGTGTGTCGCACGCCAAAGCTTGAAGAGGCTCTACGAGGCCCTTGGAGGCATAATTCGGTCTGAGACGGCCATGAGACGACTACATGGGATACTTACACGTCTATCACGGCCTTCCATTGCCATGGATGCAAGCGACGCTTTTAGTCTTTTCTTTCTCTTCAGAACACAAGCCAGGAGGAGATGACTTGCCACATTATTTGAGGCTAACCCGTTCTGACAGGAATCAAGACGATGACTACAGCTAAGAGATCTAAAGGTTGCCGCTGCGTTCGCGGGCTGAGTTATCCCGCTTCGAGTATCAATGGACATACATCGCTTGCCGACTGTTCGCCGAATATGTCTGGTGTCATCTGCAGCGGTGCAAAGGCACAACTGGACGGAGTTTGGAAGCTGAAGCTACTTCCGCTGGTCCATATCAGAGGAAGGCCAGACCTCGGGCACGCAGCGTCATCGGCGACATGAAGTCGTTGTTCAGCGAGCCTGCATGTGCGCCCAGCACGAGCAGCACGTCCATGATATGCCAGTCTCTGCTGATGTGCATCAGAGACGCGTAGTGCAGCGGCGTGTCGCCGTGTACGTCTCTGATGTCGACGTGCAGGCCCGCGTCCGTGAGGCCAGCCAAGTTGACGGGTTGCCTTTTCCATGGGCCTATCCGCTCCCGATTTTGGGCGCCGCACCACAACAGGTAGGCGCAGTACATTTCTTCCATTTCCTACTTGCGTTCGATGTCCGGTATCTAGACGCCCACCTCGGCTCCACTAAGACATGCTCTGGTCTTCGTCGTCCATGAGAGGGTTGACGTTGCGGTGACCAAAGGACACGATGCCGGAGATGTTGCGCAGAGAACGCAAGCGGCCTTTTGGCTGGCGAAGGTCGAACCATCGAGCCGCGTGCACCTCAAGGCACTCGTCGTGTGGAAGTCCGGCCACGGCGTGGTCCTTGAGACTGTTGATGTACCCATCGGTGATTTTCAGCTCGAGGAATCTCAGGTAGTAGCGCGCGGCAACGATGATGAAAATGCTGAGTATCCGTTAGCAAAGGTGAAGCCTTCTGGCCGGGAACAACGACCACCGAGTCGACCTCTGCCAGACATGACATGGGACGCACCTGTCTCGAGGACCTGCCCACTTGTCCGGATTCAACCGCATAGCCAGCGCTTCGCCGACAATTTGGGCGAACCTCTCGTCAGAGATATGCCATTCCGCATCGTCACCTACGAGCTGAAGAGCCCGCTTCGCCTCGATCATCGCCACGCGGGCTGAGTGGACCGAGCCACCATCACTGATAGCAATCCTCAGTCCACCGTCATCGACGGCCCTGAACTCGAGACTATCATGTAATTTGGCCCATAGCAGAAGCTCGGCGTCATCAAAGTCGACGGGGGAGCCTGCGAGTTCTGGTACGTGTTGCGGCGGGGCCCAAAACAGCGCGTGTCTGATGAAGGTGCTAACGAGACGGACAGTCAATTTTTCTGGTCGCTCTGACGATGCTCGGGACTCGCTGTCTGGTTTGAAGGAAGAGCCATCGAACGAGGAGGAGAAGGTGATCCTGGAGCCGGGGCCGTGCCCATGCGGCGGCATGTCTTTGTCGGATATCGCGTCGCTATTGTAGGGAACCGTGCCGTCGATGCGCTCCATAGGTCGCTCGGCCGCCGCCCGTCGCGGTCTCTTAGGTTCGGGTCGGCTAGAGTCGCCAAGGGGACTCAAGCCGCTGCCTAGATGGCGTTTCCTGAGCTCGGGAAAGCCGGGCTGGCTCGAAGAGCTGGGGTCGTTGTCTCTGTCTTGCGGCAATGTCGATGCGGATGCGAACCCGGGCGGCGAACTTGACAGCACACTTCCGACACGTGTTTCACCAGCATTGCTTTCGCCTTCACCGAAGTCTCGGCCCGCGTCCACGTTGTTGGGGTCTTCAAGGCATTTGAGGGCGGCGATGAACTGGGCAAGAGTCGTGCCATGAGGCCCTCTCCCCCGGAGTCCGTGCACCAACGCATACTCGGAGACTGCAGGTTGGCAATGACTCTCAAGCTCCTCGTGGATCTCCCTGTCGCTGTCAACGAGGTCGCAGAGCGCTTTCTAGCATCTGGATACTGAGACCAGAAGCTATCCGCCTCATCCTCCAGCTGCTTGCGATTCATGGCCTTGACCGACTTGGAGAGGACCTCGTCTTCATCGATAGAAGGGAGGTGCTTGTGGTCCACCTGTTTTGTTAGTACGCGACATGCTAGCAATTGTCTGCGGCCTCCCAGCTCAAAGACCCTCCTTGCTCCATCAACAGCAGCGAGGGAACCGCCGCCAAAGAAGCTCAGAGCATGGGCTGCCACCCTAGCTCGAGGCACCTGGCGCCCAGGCAGGGAGGCTGCGGTTGGGCAGCTTCTCCAGAACAGCACCATCTCGGCAACACAGTCGACCAAAGGCAATCTCAACCTCTTTTTCCAAAATCGCTCTCCTACCAGCTGCCTAGAACACAACTATTCGCAAGCCAGCAGCAGCAAACACCCCCGAAGTGGCCAGGAAAGTCTCCGCCATCAATTGCCTACCTGAGCAGCAGCGACATCCAGGCAGCCCGGAAAAGATTCCTCAGCCGCATCTACAAGCCTCACGTAAATTACTCAGTATACAAAACCCGGCTGCAGCATCTCACTCCTGCCCAGCCTGCCCATGACCCATGCATTGCAGCAATACTCACAGCCTTGGCCCAGAGACAAAGGGCTAGTCTGGACAAGGCCCGGCCATTCCCGACAGACTACACGTTCTTGGTATGCTTTCCAATCTTGGTAACATTCAACGAACCATGTATTGGATATGGCTAACCCCATATTCTACCACAGGTTCACGCGCTGGTGAGTAATGTTGACCCGAAGCACCTCCGAGTCTACACAGCCAAAGTCCCTCCCAGCTTTCTCGATAAGCTCACATGCTTGCAAACCCTTTGCTCCGTTCCGACGGCCTTGCGCATTCACACATCAGCAATCCCATACCAGCCCTTTTCGTCCTTTCAGGAACGTCTCATGCGAGTGCTTTGTTGGCACAGCCGGGAGTTGGGCAAGAGCGGTATGGCTCAGGGCAACTAGAAGCGGAAACCCGAGTCAGATGAGATTGAGACAGCTAGAAGTCGGAAGCGGAGACGAGGGTCGGAGGAAGGAGATACCTAGGTTGCATTAAGAGACTTGCAGCATTCTGTGGGGCGCGATGGTTCTTGTGTGGTGGTAGGCTCGCACTGCCCAGGGGAATAAGCAGCAGCCAGCTGTGTTTATTATCAAGGAATGCCGCTGGTCAAACCAGGTCAGGTGTTTAGTTCAGAGATACCCAATGATTAGTCATAATTCTTTTCTTAGCTGAGATCATCGCGTATGGCCACTACCAATTACACTTCAGCAAGTGGGCGTACCGGAAGCTGACAAGTCAGAATGTCGTCGTCCATGACAAGACGACAGGCAGCCGGAACATTGACGCGCCATGCTTGGCTGGCTTCCAATGTTCCCGAACCGACGACCAGCCCCGTCTTGAAAGGAAGAATCAAGAGCGGCGCATATTTTGCGTCCGAAGGAATAGATACGTTCGCCTGGGGTCCTCTCGCCATCTGCCTCCATCCTGAATTCTCTCACAGATAACTGAGGCACCGCCGGTACCGTAGGTCGGACGATGTTTACGGCCTGGGGGTTTTGCTGTCCGAGATTGCCTTGTGAGAGCCGGCTGGCATCTTCGTACAGGATACCGACGTCTTCGAGGCGTCGAAGAGAATGCTCGAAGTCATGAAAGCCGAACTGGCCCCCGAAGTGGGCGAGACGTATCGGGATGCGGTGCTGGCTTGTCTCGAGGGCTTGAGGTACAGGCCGCCAACCGGATCCCAAGGTCAATCACGACGACACGGACCCGGATCCTGAGACGGGACTTGAGCAAGATCTTCTTTGGAGGGTTGCTCGGGAGATTGAGAAGTGTACAGTCTAAATTGGTCTGACGGGCGAACGCCGCAAGCCCCTCGGACAACTAGTGTCGACCATTTTTCCACCTCTTCCCGGCACTTCTATATATCAGTAGTATCGAAAAAACCAGCCGATTTGGTCATCTCAATCGGGGTGGGGAACCAAACTTCTTATTCAATGCAGTAATTTCATGTACAAAGTAAGTTAAGTACCTTATTGGTACCTTTTCGACGCCTCTAAAAACTTTCTCGCCGGGACTTTCTGCTGGAAAAGGTTGTTGAGGGTATCCTGCGACAGCCCCTTGATCTCCGGCAGCCGGAAGTACGTCCACGCAATCAACATGAGAGTAAAAGCCGCCGCCGGGAACGCCGCCTTGCCCTTCAAGTTTGCCTCCTGGGGGTTCAGAAGGTACGGAGAGACGATGGTGTTGATGATGGAGAGGAAGTAGTACGTGTTCCGGCCGAGGGAGATTGTCTTGACTCTGAGATTGCTCGCGCCGACGTTGGCGGCGATGCCGTAGGGAACCGGCCCGATGCTGATGCCTGAATGAAAACTTAGCAGTGAATCGCTTTCTTTGCGTCTGGTGTTGGCGACTTACCGTAGAAGAAGAACCACAGAAGGAGCATCGCGCACTGGGCCCACCTGATGCTGTCGCCGGCGGGGGTGTTCGTGGCCAGATCGAGGAATCCGACCAAGACCATGACTGGGAACATAGCGATGAGGCCTCCCAGGTACATGGTTCTCCATCCGAACCGTGTCATCACGAACCACGACGACACTGTTCCCACGAATGCGAGACTGGCATTGCCTGATAGTTGATGTCAGTGGTTCAGTCTCTCTCGATAGAAGTCTCATTGGAGGCAGTTTCAACCTACCGATGGAGAGGTGGAAAGAAGACGACGATGGGAGTCCTGCAAGGGTAAAAAAGTAGGTGATGTAGTTCTGAATGGCGAAACCGGGCAGAATCTGGCAGCCCCAGCTAACCATGGCGATCTCGGTTCGGCGCAGGCTGTCGCCCCTGAAGCAGTCCAAATACGACCCCTGAATGCTCATTTGGCGCTCGGCCTCGATGGTATGGGTCATCTTCGCGAGCGTGTCTTTGGGGTCGATCAAGTCGATGGGAGCAGAAACCAACCGGTTCAGACTCTTCTCGGCCTCTTCCATCCTGCCCTTTCTGGCAAGCCACCAGGGAGACTCGGGGGCAAAGTATGTGGCGATCATCAGGGGTAACGGCCACAGCCACTGGATCGCAAAGGGAATTCGGTATGACCACTGCCCCTGGATGTTCAACGTGCCCGATAGAACGCCAAAGGCGATCAGTTTTCCCATTACCCAGCAAAGATTGACGTATACTGTCAGGTAACCGCTCAGTTGGGGCGGGCTGACTTCGGCGGCGTAGGACGGAGTCGCGGCGGCAAAGAATCCGCAGGGGAGAGAGCTGGAAACAAACAACGTTAGGAACTCAACATAGAAAATGCCAGCGGAAACGAGAGTCTCTTACATCAGAAGCACCCCAACCATCAAGATTTCAACAGATGGGGCGAAGAAGGTGATAAAGATGAACCCAATCAGCGCAGCATGGGAGGCCACCATGACCTTCCGCAGCCCCCACCGGTCAGCGCAGTACCCGTTGGCGAACACGCCGATGATCATGCCCACGAGGTTGGCCATGGACAGGCCGATCTGCCACCGGGCCGGGACCGAGTAGTTGCCGTTCGGGAGCTGGACGCCGTACTTTTGCTGGAACTGCGGGAACGCGTAGAAGGAGTTGATGAGGAGGAGGTCGTACGACTCCATGATGGTTGCGTTGGACACGCAGAGGGACCAGCCCACTGCTTTCCTGTAGTGCCAGAACGCTTGCTTCAGGGTTAGCTCCGGTCCCGAGGGGGTTTCTGGCCGAGAATCGTCTTTGGAGACAGCATCCTCAAGATGGGCTTTGGGCGACATGTCTCTCTTGGCGTCCATGGCGAATCGAGATGGTGACTGGAGCCAAAATCGTCGCACTCCTATGAGTTGGAAAGAGTGTTTGTCACGATGGAAAGGGATTTCACAAGGAACGGTGCTCGTAACCTCGGTCTTTATAGACAGACGAGGCGCCGCCACATGACCCCAGGGCCGGATACCGATATCCAACTTACAACAAGAGAAGGAAGAGGGAGGTCGACTCCTATTTCGTTTCTGGCTAGTTACTGTGACGGCCGCCGCGTCGCCCTTCCGAAAGAGAGAACATTTCGCAATATTACGCCGCAGCACGCAATACATCCCAGTCACTACGACATCGAATCGAAGTATACTATCGATCGGTGGGTTACTGGCATTTCCACGGCTGTGTGGAGCCTAGATACCCCACGGGGGAACTGCCAGACAAAACCAAGTCCTGAGTTCCAGATCCTTGGCCGAGCCACTGACTCGGTAACGACACGCGGTAAACTACAATGTCCGGGGAGATCATGACAAACGCGAGGGGAAGACGGTCATGAGGTTCGGCTCAGGGTTCTTCAGTCTTGTTGCTGAGCCTGGGGAACCCCGAAGAGGAAATCGGAAGTCGGAATCTGGTAGACTTGACTGGACAGTCAGGGCTGGGCAACCAACTCGGCGCCATGGCCTCCCTGTTCTAATTTCCCCTCATGTCCCCCCTCCCGTTGTACCGACCCTCGTTGGGGCTTTAGAACGAGCAGGCCCGATTCCGACCCAGCTTGCTCCAAACACGGGAGTGTCAACTCTGACGATGTTGCGTGTAAGTGGTGCGGAGCCGTTGGAGTTGCCAGGGATTATCCTCACCCCTGTGTGACCTGGACCACCTCGAGCCAATCATCTGGTCGCTTCGCCGATTGCCTAGCGTTCGCCGACTACCGTAGTGTGCATGAGGCTTCCCCAGACCCTTGGATCCCACGTTCCTCAATGTCACTTCATGTTCGTTTACCGAGGGCCGGGATCCAACAGGTTGCGCCGCATCATCGGCCAGGCATGTCCCGAACTTGAATAATCGTCATTGTTAAAAGAGCGAAGCTCTCGTAGTTCTACGAGCTCACAGACGAGTTTCCAAGCCATCGTCTCGCCCTCTCTTCTCCTTCGAACTTGTGCGGCTTTTGTGTGTGGGTGTTACTCTTCAAAATCCTCCAAAATGGCGTCTCAAACCCGCCCCAACATCGTCTTCATAATGGCGGACGACCACGCCGCGAAGTCCATCTCCTGCTACGGCGCCGGCATAAACAGCACCCCGAACCTCGACCGGATCGCCAACGACGGCATGCTATTCCACCACTGCTACGTCACCAACAGCATCTGCACCCCGTCCCGCGCGGCCGTCCTCTGCGGCACCTATAACCACGTCAACGGCGTGACGACCCTCGACTCCAAGCTGAACAGCAGGCTGCCCAACGTGGCCAAGCAGCTGCAGATGGGCGGCTACCAGACGGCCATGGTGGGCAAGTGGCACCTCGGCGAGGGCGAGGGCTGCGAGCCCACCGGGTTCGACTACTGGAGCGTCGTCCCCGGTCAGGGGGAGTACTGGGACCCGCAGTTCATCGAGCCCTCGGCGGACGGCGGCAAGTCGAGGACCGTACGCGTGCCCGGGTATGCGACGGACGTGATCACGGATAAGTGCATCGACTGGATGGAGAAGCGGGAGAAGGACAAGCCCTTCTTCCTCATGTGCCACCACAAGGCGCCGCACCGCAGCTGGGAGTGCGACAACAAGCACAAGCACCTGTACAAGGACCCCGTGCGGCTGCCGGACACCTTCACGGACGACTACAAGAACCGGGCCAACGCCGCAAAAGTCGCAAAGATGCGCGTCGCGGAGGACCTCACCTACGGCGACCTCGGCATCGTCCAGCCCGAGGGCCCGCGGAGCGAGGTCGGCGAGAAGATGATCGACATATGGTGGTGGAACGACCGCAAGATCCCGGCGCCCGAGGACGTCACGAAGCTGAAGCTGGTGTGCAAGGACGACGGCACCGTCTTCACGTTCAAGACCAAGGAGGAGCTCGCAGAGTTCAAGTTCCAGCGGTACATGCAGCGCTACCTGCGCACGATCCAGAGCATCGACGATAACGTGGGCCGGATGCTCGATTGGCTCGAGGCCGAGGGCCTCGCGGAGAACACCATCGTCGTGTATACCTCGGACCAGGGCTTCTTCCTGGGGGAGCACGGCTGGTTCGATAAGAGGTTCATGTACGAGGAGAGCTTCCAGATGCCCTTCATGATCCGCTACCCGAATGCCATCAAGCCCAAGTCCGTCTGCAACGACATCATCTGCAACGTCGACTTCGCGCCCACGTTCTTGGACTTTGCCGGGGTCCGCATCCCGTCGTACATGCAGGGACGCTCGTTCCGCCCTCTGCTACTGGGAGAGACGCAGATCGAGCCAGAGTGGCAGCAGGTTGCCTACCACCGCTACTGGATGCATCGCGACGTTATCCACGAGGCGTACGCGCACTACGGCGTGCGTGATCAGCGCTACAAGCTGATTTACTGGTACAACGAGGACTTGGGCATGGAGGGCGCGCGTCCCGGCGGGGAGGAGAAGGAGTGGGAGCTCTTCGACTGCGACGAGGACCCGCTCGAGCTCTTCAACTGCTACAACGATCCCAAGTACCGGGACGTGGTGACGAAGATGACGAGGCTGCTGGAGGAGAAGATGGCGGAAATCGGCGATGAGGCTATTCACACCAAGCAACCTGCGGCAGTACTTGCAAACGGGACAAGTCACTGATGTATAATTGGATCCGTTGGAGTTTCGGGGTAATGGTAGCAATTCGGCATTTCAGAAATAATTCTCGTCTGACCCTATGGGCCATTCATTCGGTCCCCAAGTCTCGTTCCAATTGCCCCAGAAACTGAAGCCAGAAGGCTCGTTGAAACTTTGCGATGGAAGACCCATGAAGTCGCCCCCAGCGGCATCTGGCAGGACGTCGGTCTCTAGAGCCAGTCCGCCAAAAGCATCGTACCGATTGTGAATCATGTTTGTGACGGCGGCATGAGGCCTGGCTTCGTCCTGCGGAAAACCATTGCCGGCAGCTTTGGAGTTGGGAGGGTTGCCGGGCTTCTTGGCTTGTTTTTCTGAGTGGCCAGCGGCTCGATGACTGTCGTCCACGAAGAGAGCATGCCGCAAGACACTATGTACAGCTAGGTTCTGGTGCTTTTGCGCCCTGCGTGCAAATCGTGGACGTTTCGGGGCCGAGGGCTGGCCCTCTTCGGGAGCGTCCTCATGGGTCGTCACCGCAGCAGTCGTGGTAGGGTCCTGAATCACAGCTTCCAGGTCGCTGAGAATGTACTTGGCCAAGGTCGACTTCTTGTACAGGCGTCTCAGGATGGCCAAGGTCGACCGGGCCTTTGCCACCGCGGATTCCGTGGTGAGATTTGAGTCTGGCGGTTTCAAAAGGGACCCGCTGATGAAGATGATGATGCGGGAGGCATGATAGCTGCAGATGGCGACGTCGTTGTCGACGACTTTCAAGTCTGCATCCTCCAGTCCGGCAAGATCGTGTAAAATTGCGATGATAGATTGCGCGTGGCGAAGACACACGCTCACGGCATTCTCGGTGAATTCAGGCGATACGGAACTCGTGACGACGTCTGGTGCCGCCTCCTTGTATCCGGACAGAAACAACCGGTAGAGGTCGCAATGGCATTGATGCCAAGATAAGTGCGCGAGGATGTACCTCAAGAGCCATCGGGATCTCGAATACTCCCGCAGATCCTCTAGGCGGTACGGAACGATGGGTAGTTGCTCTAGATTTCTCTCGAACGCGTGTACCAAGTCCTCAAGTTGAGGGACCGGGTTACCGGCGAGAGAAACCTGGCGTTTCAACCTCGAAATGTCCCGTCGGAGGCTTGCCTGTCTTATAAGGAGAGAAAGCAGACCGTCCTCAGCGATGTTGTGCGAATTTGTTTCATCACGATCCCGTCCAGTCTCGTGAAGCGCACTGAACTCCTCCTCGCTGGAAGGTTGATTGAGATACACGTTCTCGAACGGACACAGTTCGCACTCCGGCAGACCGCTGGAGAACCGCATGTCCATCATAATAAGACACCACATCAGCCGGCGTCGAACCTCCTGCGCCAAGGGATGAATATCAGTCCGCTCGTAGTGAAGTCGAAGAGCGCTGGCCGCTCTGGAGGCGATGGAGGAGAGCATGAACGCCTTCTGGAACTCTCCAGTCTCGATCCGGTACTGGATGACGAGGAGTAAAGCCTGCGTCCGGAAGATGGTTGGGTGCTCGATGTGAGACCACAATATGCTCTCAGCTCTTCGGATCCAACCGACAGTGGCCGCTGGGTGGTACCGATAGTCCTGGAGGTGCAGGGCCGATATGGCACAGATGGCCAGATCCAACGCCTCGGGCAGGTTGTCCCCCAGGCATCGCTGCATGATTGACTCTTCGTGCAGGAAAGAATACAGCGGGACCGGGTAGACGTGACGGAAGAACCTCGCCATGAGCTGCGCTTGGTCGTGAACGGGTGGAAGCTGGCAAGCCACTGTCTCTGTGTCGCCTTCTAGAGTCGGGCTGTTGAGGCTCGGTGGGCTCTGTCGCGCCGGTGAAGGTGCCGCTTCAAACCCTCCATGATCTTGCCTCGTCCCGCTTGGCTCCTTCAGCCCCCCCGAATCTTCAATCCCAGCAGCAGGTGGTCTTTTCGGACGCCCGCTCCGCGACGGTCTCCGTCTAGAATCAGGATAGACACACTCCCGACCGCGCCGTCGACACCCCGCACACCTCGGCTGCTCGCCGGAGCACTTGGACTTTTGAGAGCGGCACTCGATACACGCCTGCGTTCCGCGTCTCCGCTCCGGCTGCGGTTGTTCCGCACCTAGTGACGTGACCTGGAAAGAACAGTGGAAACCGAGCCGCTCGCAAGCTTTGCAGGTTCCCGGACCGCCGGCGCATCGGACCTGGCGTCTATGAGATCGTTTGCTTCTCGAATGGCAGACCCAAACCCCCTCTTTACCGGTTGCTTACCTTCCGGGCTCGGCATTGATAGCATGTGGTGTTCGACCTTGGCGGTGGCATGGTAGTGGGTTTGTAAATGCTTGGTCTAGCGAAGCCAGCACAATGTGGGATGGGAGGTGGGTGTTGAGACCGAGCCGCTTCCGATACGTATTACGTAAGATGTGATGCTTCCCAGCCGTAGTTTAGCCGCGACTAGGATCTCTTCATATGTTTGTTACAGCTCATGGGCTTGCAGTGGATGTTCTGGTGTTGTACAGTAACATGCAACTTTCACGTTCATTTGTTCTTAATTGTCGTCTGAACATACCATCCCAAGGGCCAGTGCCACAAAAGGTCAGTTTGATACACAGAGAGCAGACAACAAGGGTTATAACAGCCTCGGCAACGAGTAGTCTAGTTAATAATAGCAGTAGATGAGGTTGAGTCTATTGATATCTAGGGGAGATGAGTCGAATTCTGGCTCACAGATTGTCTCTCCATTACTAATAGTATCAGGGGTCGCACTGATCGAAAGAAAAAAAAAGAGGGCAAGTGAATAATGCACAGCCAAAGGCAGGTCTCTATTGCTGTTTTCGCTAAAGCCCACCCTTCCAAGTACTTTTGCGCTGCTTATACGCTCTGTGAAGTACTGTGTAAGCTCTATGACTCATGGATCCTCAGAACCTGTCTCCTGCTGCTTCCGCCAGCTCGTTTCCATCTCCTTCTCGATCTGCCACAGGGAGCTCGGATCAATAACTTCGGTTGGTAAACCCAAAAGTCTTATGGCGTGAGCGTGGGAGTTAACCACGGCAGTAATCCGAGGCTCTGTTTGGATGTGCAGATGTTCACAGTCGGTCTTCGCAGCAACTGCATCCCAGTCCCTGACGACGTCGCCCTCTGGATCTAGTATGAAGTTCCACGTTCCCTTCCAAGTGATAGTGGCAGCAGGGCGACCATTCTCACTGCTTTTCTCTATGCTGTACTGAAACTTGCAAGCCTCGTCCCGCTTGCCATTCCAGATCACCATGTTTTGCAGCTTTGGCATCGAGAGCGCTGCGGTGGCGGCACTCCGCAGGAGAGCAGCGACGTGAGTTGGCTTGCTGTTGCTGTCGAGCTTGCTTGACGTGAGAGCAAGTTTCGTCAGGTTTTCCCATATCCATTTGCTTTCCCAGGCTTGAAAAAAGTCCCCAGCTTCTATCATGAAGGCGACGGAGAGCTGTTCAAGTCTGCGGCTTCTCTGCACAAAAGCCTGCGCGAGACTACATGTAGGCAGGGGAAGTGCGGGAGCAGAAATCGACCTGGAATTGTTCGCACGAGTTTCTGTGATATCCCCAGTGTATTCTGGGTTGTAATCCTCGAACAGCGATATCTTTTTAGTGGTACTTGGAAAGAAATCGCAATCCAGCAATAGCATGATGTATTCTGTGCAGAAAAAAGTCAGCACTTGGCAGAATGGTTCCAGTAAGATGTCAGGCAGTGGGGCAATCTTGTTGCCATATTGATTCCAAGGGTAAGTTGGCAACCATAACCACTTACGTGTGTCCGCTATCAATGAGAAACGGTTTCGCGATCCCCGCCATGGCTCATACACCAGCCTTTCGAGCCGGGGCAGGTCTTTCATGATGCGTCCCAGGCTCCAAGGCTCGAATTGTCGGCGAGTCTGCCGACGAATTACCAATTCGTTGATCGCATGAACGGTCGGAAGCCCGTCTTCGAAACGAGGGCTGACAGCCCGGAATAGTTGATTAAGCTCCTGTAGGCGGGGAGGACTGACCTGGCGTCCGTCGACCCAATCGTGCTTCGGGTCATGGTACCAGTCTTGGGGAATTTGAGGACGAAGGTGAGTGTGAGGGTTTGGCTTTCTGCGGCGATGAGGGTCGGGGGTATCGTCGGTGTGGCTACCGCATCCGAAATATAGGTTCCTGAAGTAGTGCTGATTGTCGGTGGGAGATGTGACGCTTAGCTCCAGCGTCAGTCCGTTGGGGGCGTCTTCGGGGGTCCATTGGCTCAGGATGGAGAACAGTCGCTTGATCATCATGGCGACGGAGGTGTTGTTTTCCGCCGTTGTGTAGGAGCCAAACCGACCTTCAGGGACAGGACAACGGACGCATGCGTGCTGCCGTACTTCCAAATCAAGCCAGATGTGCTTGATAAGCGGTCTTACTCGAGGAGTGACGAAACGGTCCATGTTGTCCAAGCATAGTGCACGCAGGTCTAGTTGGCGAAAGTTCTCCCTCTCCAGAACGCCTTGCCATTCCTGGCAGACCTGGGCGTGGGCGCTCCAGCCACGGCCCGTGCTTGGGAGTAGTTCCAGAATTAAGTGTCGTATCTCCTTCGGGAGAGACCTCCATTCTGGCCGTCGGTTCATCGTGGTGATCTCTCTTGCATTCGTCGGCTAGATGTCGAGGAGGATTGAAAGTTGATTGATGATAGGTCTGGTTGGTGTGAAGAGTGTATCAGTCTACCTAGGTAGGCGAGACGTCCAAATACCTTTGCAGTGATGAGAGAAGTGACTGGGTGAAGTAAAGTCGCTGCTTCGAGTAGCTAAAAAGGTGTGAGAAGAATGAATGCCAAAAGCCAAGAAAAAACGAATGCCGGTGTCTCGTGTCTTGTTTGTGGTAGGCTTGTTTTGGCTGGCTGTCGTAAATATCAGCTGTCCGAGGAGGCCCAGAGCCCAGAGGGTAGTGACGTTAGTAGTAACGAGTTAAAAATGTTAGAATAATACTGACAGACTCCAAAGAGGGAAGGCACCATGGCAGGTCACCACGTGTCGAAGCTGAGGAGAGTAGCTGAGGATGGAATTTCAATTTGGCAGCTTTACAGCTGCACTTCAAGACGCAGTATTAAGACCAGAAAGAATTCTCTCAGCCATGTTCTATGCGATTTATTGAAATTCATCATTGTATATCGTGGTCCCATGATGCCTTCAGGGCAATTTATTAGTTGGGGTGATAGACCCTTCCCGGACAACAAGCACCAGGTTATCAGTTATGGAAGGCAGGGAACATCATTAAAGGGTAGGAGTATGGGTAACTTAAGAGCAGGAGCACCACGACCTCTGGAGCTCTTGCCAGAGCAGAGGTGCTCCTCCCAGAGATCGTGGTGGTTGAATCCGTAAGTGGAAAACCGGTCACGTGACTAGCATGCAATGGTTCACGTGGTGCTCTAAGAAACTAGGTGGATACCCAGCGGTGAGGGACCTAACGGAATGGACGGGTCCTGCGCCGGAATCGGATTAATGAGCGCCGCCTCTGACGCGATTCCACAGTATGAGTGCCGGTGGACGCTGAACCCAGGAAAGATGGCGAATTTGAGTCATGACGGAGGGCAGGCCTGACGCAGTTGCCGAAGTGAAATGTCGTGAGTGACAGAATGGGCGTTTCAGGGACGTAAGAGTGGAAGTGGCTGCGGGAGGGCAAGCTGGGAAGTTGAGAATGGAAGACTCTGCTTCGGAAAATCTGTAGGTGAAAGAAAGAATCAATTGATAACTTTAGCTTGGCAGCTCGATGAGATTAGGTAATTATCAAGAAGCCCAGAATGTCACCCACGGTGCTGTTGCTCGTGAAAGCCCAGCTGGTGACGACAGACACATGGGTGAATGGAGCGCGCTAAGTGGTCAGTGGGGCCGCCCGGGCTGTTGCGCGACAAAACTTGGACGGTTGACGGGCTGAATGGCCCGGCTAAACCTTGGCCGACCAGCGAGGCTTGAGTACGTACCTACATTTTGCGCGCAGAGATTTTTCCGAGAGGCCGAGCTTGTGGTGCACCTTCCATCCACAGAGCTTTGCCCCTGCCCGACGGCCCGCCCAGTTTGGCTCGTGCTCACTGCGCTATCGCGGGTACCCGAGTAATCCCGAGCCAATCTTTTCCGTCGCAAAGGACAGGTTCCCAGTCTTGGAGGAGTGGCAGGCTAGCCGCGGCGCCGCTACCGCCAAGGGACAAAAAAAAAAAAGGCCTCACATTTTTCCCCCCGGCCGCATACCCGCCCTCTAAACAACGCTCCCGAAAAAGTTTCTCTTCCTTTCAACTCCATCCTCCCAGCAAAAAAAAACAAAAAAGTTCACGATCCCGTTGCGCGGCTCTTCGTGATACAACCTCCCCACTCAGCCTTTCCGTCTGTTTCTTCCCGGTCTATTCCTCACACTTTTTTCACAATGGCTTCCGGCGCCCAGTCCACCGGCTCGACCAAGGTCGACGCCGTCGTCCAGAAGGCTCAGGCCGCTGCCCCCGGCCAGCTCTCCGGCTTCGCCCTCTACTCCAGATTCGCCCTTGCCGGCGCTGTCTGCTGCTCTGTCACCCACGGTGCCCTGACCCCCGTCGATGTGTACGTGTTTTCCGCCTAGCCGTCGTCGTTGTCGCTGTCGTCGACCCTATCCCTTCCGTGTCCGGTCCGCCGGTGTCTCGCGCGAGCAAGACAAGCCCGAGCAAGACAAAAACAAACACGAAGACAAGCCTGGCTTTTGCCTACGGGCTCCGTCACCACTGATGGCGACGGCGATGGCGACGACTCAATCTTCAATTGGCAATGGCACGCGATCGCTGACAGTTGAACAGCGTCAAGACCAGAATCCAGCTTGACCCCGCTACCTACAACCGCGGTCTGATCGGTGGTTTCCGCCAGGTCATCCAGCAGGAGGGTGCCGGCGCTCTGCTCACCGGTGTTGGCCCGACCTTCGCTGGTTACTTCCTCCAGGGTGCCCTGAAGTTCGGTGGATACGAGTTCTTCAAGTCCCAGTGCATCAACGTCATTGGCTACGAGAACGCCTCCAACTACCGCACTGGTGTCTACCTCGCCTCCTCCGCCGCCGCCGAGTTCTTCGCCGACATTGCCCTGTGCCCCCTTGAGGCCACCCGTATCCGTCTCGTCTCTGAGCCCACCTACGCCTCCGGCCTGGTCTCCGGCATGAGCAAGATGGCCTCCTCCGAGGGTCTCGGTGCCTTCTACGCCGGATTCGGCCCCATTCTGTTCAAGCAGTAAGTTCAGCTCCAGTGGTCTCGCGTCTGTAACAACAGACAAAGAGACGGTCTACGCGATTGTGCAGATGGGCGTGGACACTAACGCTTCACTCCCCAGGATCCCCTACACCATGGCCAAGTTCGTCGTCTTCGAGAAGGTCTCCGAGGCCGTCTTCCGCGTCTTCCCCAAGAAGGACCTCTCCGACAGTGCCCAGACCGTTGCCAACCTCGGCTCCGGTCTCATCGCCGGTTTCGCCGCCGCCATCGTCTCCCAGCCCGCCGACACCATGCTCTCCAAGATCAACAAGACCAAGGGCGCTCCCGGTGAGGGCACCACCACCCGCCTCATCAAGATCGGCAAGGAGCTCGGCATCCGCGGCTCCTACACCGGTATTGGTGCCCGTCTCTTCATGGTCGGTACCCTTACCGCCTTCCAGTTCGCCATCTACGGTGACCTGAAGAAGGCCCTCGGCGCTACCGGCGGTGTCGAGATCGCCAAATAAGCTATTCAATCAAGACAGTCTAGAACTTGTACGAAGATGAGTGGCGGGCGTTGTTAAGAGTGTGTCGCAGGGGAAGAAAAAGGGGTGCTTGGTTTCCGGATGAGCGGGCGTATCGTTTTTTCCTCTCCCCGTCCCTTCGACCGTTCAAACCCTGGGTTTCTGGTTCTACTTTTTCATCCTTTTTCTTTTGTCCAGGGGAACGGGCAACGGCGGGAAGACAAACAATGATATCCTCCTCGGCCGGGCACACAGCACAACAACAAACTCGCGCAAATAGACGGTTGGGGCCGGTCACGAATTCGCGCAACGTCGGACCGGCCCCGCAATCTTGTTTCTACCAGAACAAGAAGAGAAAGACTCTTTGGGTGGGAGATGGGAAGTCTTTTCCAAAGAATTGCCTATCATAGAAAGCATAGAGCATGATGCACGAAAAGATGGCTGGCCTGCCAGAGGGTTGTATAATAGTCGCTTTGTAGCTTGCAAATCATAGACCGGGAGTTTGGACCTCTCAGCTGGTGTGTTGCTACTGATCTTCGCTAATGGCATCCGGTGATCCCTCGAAGAGCCCATGCAGCCAGAGACTCTATCGTAGATGTGGGGGTTACTGATTCGCCATCGCGGGCCCCCCGTTGACCGGTCGACGGGTGCAGTTGCCTCTGCCGTCCGAGCGGCTTGTCACTGCACAGGAAACGTTGAACGGTGCATCGGACGACCAACGGGGGCGCAGGAGGGGGAACATCAGAGCGGTCACCGACATTTTGAACCCCTGGCGACATGTGTCCGAGTCCGCCGTCGGCGTTGAGATGGACTTCCCCGGGATGACGTCAAAATAGCAGTGCGAGAGCACCATCTATCCGTATTTACTATGCTAATGCCTCCCGCGGCACCAAGTTCCTGAGCCCCGACGAACAGAGACAGCTTTAAAAAGAAAAAAAAAAAAAGCCGCAAAAATCAAAATGCATCAATGCCCTTCTCCCTCGTCCCAGCCATTGCATTTTTGACTGTCTCCAGAGCGTTTGTTTCGAAGTGGGTGCATCGCCAGAGACGGACTCCAGTGACTGCCACCCAATTGGGCGCTGAAAATGGGCATGGTTGGTTGGGCGGAGTACACAGGTACCCGCCCCACCCCGTCCCGTTGGCCCCGGCAACGGCGGTGTAAACAAAGCACCTTCCCAGGTTCCCAGCCACTCCCGGACGGCGGCAAGCTCCCCCCCTCTCCCGCAGCTGCCAATGATGCATGGAGGGAACAGCTCACCTCGCCTTCGGATGCGCGTCCCTTGGATTAGGTAGACTAAGGTCCTTCCCGACCAACCACCGCGGGACACACACTCACCGCATATATGCAAACCCGCCCCCGAAAGGATTAAGTCAACAGACCACCTTACCTCCGGGGGTGAGAAAAAAAAGAAAGACACGCCAGAGGACACATACGGCAGGCACCTCCTTGCTTGATGCCCAATACCTCCCCTTCCTGCATTGCCTTTTTTGCCAATTCAACACAGAACCACGCCCACGAAGATCGAACTGGTCTCGACTCTGGACGGTTGCTCCCTCGACCCGTCCCGCACACCACGGCATAAACACACGCGAATATAGGTCTCTTCTCTCTGGCCTGCGCTTTCCTCCCTCCAAAAACGAGACCAACGAACATTATCTCCCCCGCCTTCTTCCCTGCGACGAAGAAGAGCCCGCTTTTCTTGCTTTCTTGCTGCTTGGCCGTTAAATGCCACGACCCGGCCCAAAACCCGAAGACCTGGACTTTGACATCCATGTTGATCCCTCCTGCCTGAGCGACACGATGGCCGACGACGAAGTCCCCACCAAGGTGGTCAAGGAGGAGAAGAAGGACGAGGTGAAGCCCGAGACCGTCGCCGAGGACGCGAAGAAGGAGGACACGCCCGACGAGAAGGCAGAGGAGCCCGAGGCGAAGAAGGAGGACTCGGACCTCGAGGCTGCTGCCGAGGCTATAACCAAAGAGCCCGAAGACAAGGAGGGCGAAGCCGCTGTCGAGACTACGACCAAAGAATCCGAAGATGAGGACGACGTCGCCTCTCCAGAAGCTGCCTCCGAGAACTCAACAGAGCCACCCGCGGAGAAGGAGCCCGAAGCCAAGGTCGACGCGCCAGAGCCAGCCGCCGAACCCACAAAGGCAGCTGAACCCGAGACCGCCGATACCACAACAGATGACGACAAGCCTCGGCCCACTGAGAGCGCTGAACCCACAGACAAGAGCGAGCCCGAGCCAGACGCCAAATCGGAGAAGGATCCCGCGGGAGAGGATCCCGAGGAGCTAGCGGTCGAGGACGAGGCCAAGCCAGCAGAGCCCGAGCCCACGCCTGAGCCCGAGAAGGACACGGAGGAGGCCAAGGCTCCCGAACCCGAACGCGAGATCACACCAAACGAATTGGCGGAGAAGGTGGAGGAGACACTGGCGATGGCGGCCGAGACTGGCGACCTACCAGACCCTGCTCCGGCTGTCGTCGTGGATGAGGCGAAGGACGACGATGATGAGCCTCCCGAGGTCAGAGAAGCAAGCCGCTCCTCGTCTTCCCTTCGCCGTGCCTCTGGCCACACCGAGGCCCTCATCCAGGCCGCGGCCAAGGAGGTCCTCGAGCGCTTGGAGGCTCAGACCATGGAAAACATCCGCAACAGGCCACACTCTCCCCGAGACTCCATGGACTCGGCAAAGAACGGCACCGAGATTCACTACGACGTGACGTCAGACAGCACCCGAAGGGAGTCGTTTGCCTCCCAGTCCCAAGCCAGCCACCGCGGGAGTCGTCGTGAGAGCTGCCGCGATAGCCGGCGGGAAAGTCGACGCGAGAGCCGCCGTGAGAGCGACGCCCTTCCCACCCCGATGCATACCGAAGATGGCGGCGACAGCTCCTCGCAGTATGGAGCCGACTCGGACGTCTTCAGCGAACGCAGCCACCGGAGCTCTCTGGGCTCCTTCGATGGCAACGTCGACCACCACAAGGACACGGAGTACCGCTCCAAGCGGTCCTCTCGCATGTCGGACGTGTCCATGTCTGATATTTCTCACTACGACCGCGAGGAGTTCGTCCCTACCATCCGCGCTTCTCAGAGGATGCCCTTCCGCACGACTTCCGACGTTCGGGCTATGCAATACTCGTCGCCAGCTGCCTCCGTCATCGGGTCTCCCCGCTCAAATAAGCGCCAGGCGATGCCCACCATCTCTCGCCTCGGCAGCCCAACCGTCTCCGCCCAGTACTCCCCCAAGGGACGCGTTACACCTACCCGATTCAAGGCCAAGAAGGAGCCCCCGCCTCTGGTTCTCCTTCACGTAACCCTTCTTCCTCTCCGCTGGCAATGGGCCCAGGTCCTCGAGGCGGCGTCTTCAGACACCCTCTCCGCAGAGGCCAAGACGTTGCGCGAGGCCTGGCACCACCTCCACGACCGCGTCGCCGAGACTGTCTGCGAGCGTGGTATTCTTCTGTCCCATCCTCAAGAAGATTACGAGGTTCTGGAGGAGCGCCTTCTGGAGGCTCTCGACCTTCCCCTCCGCCGAAGAGCGCGTGTCCTCGAGTGCGGCCACTATGTCGGCCCCTCCAACGAGTCGACCCTCACCGAGGATATCGACAGTGACGAGGACGAATACGACGAGGAAATCAGGAGGAGAAACGCTCTTGCCAAGACGCACTGGTGTCCCACCTGCCGCCACGACATCCGCTACGAAAACCTCGGCCCCGGCAAGATCTTCCGCATCAAGGTGTACGCCAGCAATGGTCTTATGAGGACCGGTGCCTGGGCGGCTTGCTGGAAGGAGATGGAACGTGTCGACGTCGAGATCGAACCCATCGTCACGTCAGGCGTCTTGGACGAGCTTGAGCGTTTGGCCATTTCGCAGTCCCAGCAGCTGGAGCTGGTGAAGCACGACCCCACCATCCTCAACTCGACGGAGGACAGGGATAGGGACTTGCACGACGATCACGACATGTCTGCTTACCACCGCGAGACGTCTGATCACCTGGACCGTGAATTACCTGCACTGGAAGAGCCGCCGCAAGAGGGGCCGCCCTTGGAGGAGAGCAATATGATCGAGCCAAAGTATATCGAAGAAGATCCCCACATCGAGGCTTCGCCTCCGCCTGCCGATGAGCACCGATCGCCCTCTCCCGAGCCCATGTCCCATCGCGACGAAAGCGAGGAGCGCCGCCTTCGCGACGAGGCTCGCTTGCGTGAGATCTACGGGCATACTCCTCCCCCTGCCGAGCCCCAGCACGAGCCTGTTCCAGAGCCAGAGGAACACCCCGAGCCGAGAGCACAGACGCCGACGCCGACAGAACCGCAAGAGCAATCACACCAGCAGCACTACCAGCACGAGCAGCACCACCATCAGCAGCATCAGCAACAGCCTGACGAGGCGTTTGCGCGCGAGCAGGAGAGGCAGCGAGCTTTCCAGAATGCCGGACTGGCCGAGCTGCTCCTCGAGGCGGCACGCGTGTTCATGCAAGACAAGAAGAATCTCGCGATCGTAGTGATGGGCTTCCTGGTGCTGTTCATGGCCGTGAAGCCCACGCAACGAGAGGTGAAGGAGTGGGACGGCAAGTTCGTCGAGCGGACCGTGCCCGAGGTGTCTGAAGTCGCCGCCGAGGCCACTGTCATGGAGACGGTGGAGTCCATGATCGAGTCGATCACGTCTTTGGAGACCCCGGTCCAGGTCGTGGTCGAGCCCACTCCGGAGGTGGAGGTCCCCGAACCCAGCCAGGAAGTCGAGGTTTCCGAGCCTAGCCAAGAGACTGAGATCCCCGAGGCTATCGAAGAGGCCGAGGTCTCTGAGGTCTCTGAGTCCACTCAGGAGTCTGAGGTTCCCGAGCCCAGCTTGGAGATTCCGGTCTCTGAGCCCACGGCGCTCGTCGCGGAACCGTCCGAGAGCTCCGCTCTTCCGGAGACGCTGCAGACTACGGCGGTGGAAGAGAGCTCTGCCCTTCCGGAGACTGAGCAGACCACCGCCATTGAGGAGGAGCCCACGTCTACTCCGGAACCCACATCGTCCGCATTGGAGGAAGAGGAGACCACTACCCCGACCCCATCACAAAGCCAGGATACTCCGACTTGGGTGGCTGTCCACCAAACGATCACCACGAGAGAGGTGATTCGTATCATCGAGACCGTGACCGAGACGGTCAAGGCCATCGTCACCGAAACTGAGGTTGTGAAGGCCCAGGCTTCGCCAAGCGTGGCTCCTGAGGCACTTGCTGAGGACCAAGTCGAGGACCAAGTAGATGGCCAAGTTGAAGACCAGGTCGAGAACAGCGTCGAGGACGGAGTCAAGGACGAGGTCGAGGACCAGGTCGAGGATGAGGCTGAAGACCAGGTTGACAAGACAGCCGACGAGTCTGCTACCGAGGTTGCGGCCGAGGGTATAGAGACGGAGGAGGCATTGTCTGCTGAGACAACTCTGTCTATTGATGAGCCTGTGGATGAGGCTGTCGCAGAAGATGATGAGGCTGTTGAGGAGACGGTTGAGCAGGAAGAGTCCGAGACAGCTGATCATGACGAGCTTTGATGCCGAAGTGTCAATGCCTGGATGACGACAAAGAGAGCACGCGCATGAACGACAGAAGCAGATCCGACAAAGAGAACGACTTGTGTAAGAGATATGAGGACGGATTGACCTGTTACGATACCAGACGTCCAGTTTACGCTGTGAGAGATGATTTTAAACCACGAACGACGAGACCATCAGCGAGCACGCAAGAACGTGTTTTGATTTTGAATGCGAGGGGACGGAGAAAAAACGTTGCATGTGGAAGTTTTTGAACAGATTCCGTTTTGATGTAGATAGATAGCGCGCACAATGAAACAGCCCGCCACATTATGGCTTGGTTTTATAATCACTGCAACTGTTTTGTACTGCTGCCCAATGTGTTTTTCTTCTTTGCGTCTGGGACAGAATGGGAAGGGAAGTGATGGTGTATGTGGTTCTGACATTGGTCTATGTACACTTTTACCAGGTTTCACCAAAGCTTACTACACCAACAGCTTGCTGATATCCAACAGTACATCCAACCTCCACTCCAACTCGTCCAACCAACTAGGTAACCACCAATCCCCCCGGATAATTCCCTTTTTCGAGGAAAGAGACCGAGTAGCAGCAGCACCAACTTAGTGAGGGCAGCCAGAGTCCTCGTCGCACCTGTTCTTGCCCTTGGGGCAGGCCTTGCCCTTGCCGGTGCGGAGGTCGCAGCAGTCGGCTTTCTATTGTGTGTGTCAGTCGTTGCTTCTCTCTCTCTCTCTCTCGTGGGGGGGAAGAAAAGGGGGATACTTACACACATGGTATTGGGGATTCCATGGTTCTTGCAGAAGTTGTTGGTCTCGACGGCCTGGGTGCAGCCGATGTAGCCGTTCTGGCGCAGGCAGGCGTCCCAGCCGTCGTCACCTCCCCAGCAGCAGTTGGGGTCGGTGCCTTCGACCTGGCTGACCGTGCACTGGTGAAGGATGGTCAGCGGAGAAGATAAGTCGGGAAGGGGGTGCTTGGTCTTACGGCAGCGTGGGTGGTGACACCGAGGGCGAGGAGGGTGAGGGCGGTGAAGAACTTCATTGTAGCGACGGTGAAGGTTGGTTGAGTGGAGTTGTTAGAGAGAGGATGTTGGATTGGATGATGGGTGAGATGATGAGAAGTCGGTGGTCGGAATCGTATCTTCTTTATAGAGATTCCGAGCTTATGGTTGATACACCCTGATGGCAAAGTAGTCTCTGGTGATAAGGGGGAAAAAAGGAGAACATCAACACGAGAAACTCTAACTTGTGAATAGCCCCTTGTACGTGAAATGCTCTGAGAAATGGAGCGGTCTCTGACTCTCTCCCTGTAACCTTCCTATTCAAGATTGTCCCCATCAAGGTACTTTTGCCTGAAAAACTGTGCCACGTGCTCGTGAAGAACCGCCGGCAACGACTTGGGTTACAGAGTCAGTCGTTGCAGAGTCAGAAGCATCTCATTGACCGCACTTTGGAGCGAGGGCACAGACGGAATATCGTCCCCATATCGCTAGTATTACCAATTTCTTTTTGAGTTCATCGTGTCATCTTTAGTACAGGAGTTGACGCTATTTTGTCTGTAGCGTCTCGAGTTGACTAGAATGCCCAGTGAGGCTTTTTGAAGCAATTTCGGCCAACGGCACAGAAATAGACCAAACATTAGCACCAGCGACAGCCTCGAAGAACAATCAAAAAAGATTTTTGACTACGCCAAGATGTGGCAATGCAGGCGTCCTCCCTTCCGTCTTTTGCTGCCGGAGAATTTGTTTATCTCCCCGGATCTCCGCGGAGTGGGACACGGCCGAGTATGGTTCGTCCCCATTCTCGAAGGCCGAGCGGCTGAAATTGTTGGTTTACCAGGGGTAAACACATCTCGCACGAGAGGTTTGTAAGTGAAGCAAAACACGTAGTTTCGTATTA